>CAODLS011287087.1:0-11959 GCA_948243855.1 Flueggea neowawraea | reverse complement strand
CTAACCCTAGATACCCTTACTATGGACTAGATAGATAGGAATCCCTAACCAAAATCTTGAAGCCCCGATGCTTTTCCTCATTGATTTTCTCATTTTAGCTTCTAGTTTTTACTTCTTGCATTGCGTTTTCTTCAATTCACTTCAATTCACAGAGATCAAAGCGATCGGCAAGGACAAACAAAGTGACTAAGAGACGACTTCAAAACAGAGAGAGAAGAGAGGCAGCGAGGAAGCATCGAGTAAGAGACATAAACTAGAGAGAGAGAGAGAGAGCATAGCAGAGAAAAGGAGGTTAGGGAGTATCAAAAAAAAATGCAGGCAGGTAGGAGACCGAAGAGAGAGAAAATCAAATGAGAAAAGTGGCGTGAATATCTTTGTGAGAGAGAGAGAGACAAAGTGAGAGGGTAAAGTAGCAGAGAGAATGAGCGTTTGAGATAGTAGAGTAGAAGAGAGAAATGAGAGTGTGGGAGAGGAGAGGAAGAGAAAAAAATGATTAGAGAGAAAAGATATTGAGGAAATGAGTGAAATTTTGATTTTTATTGGAGTGGATGTGGCATTTTTAAGATCATAGTTTAAAAAAAGGCATATGACAAAACTAAAATTTAAAAATATGGCATTCACCTAATTGGCAAACTATGAATGATTTTAATGGAAATCTAAATTTTCATTGAGACATATGGCATAATGAACTCATATAATTTTTTTGCAAGTCCAAATTATAGTAATAGATTATCAATTGGACAATCTTTTGCAAGTCCAAAATATAATTTTTTGCATGTCTAAAATTATAATTTTTTTGCAAGTCCAAACTTCTTTAAGGGCTTATTTAAAATATGTATAATACTACTCTTAAACTTGTTTAGAATTTGTTGTTTAAAACTTGTTTAAGGACTTGTTGAAAAGTTGTTTAATAATTATTTATAATATTTATTGAATGTGTTGACTATGTACTACTTGTTTAGAATTTGTTTTAAATCTATTAATTGTATATTGAAGATATCAACAACATAAATACATTTAAACAAATTAATTGTTTAAACCTTGTTCAAAAACTTGTTTAAAAGTTGTATAAAACTTATTTAGAATTTGTACAAAATCTGTTCACTATGTAGTTTAGATTTTGTATAGAATCTCTTCATTCCATATTTCTGCCTTAAACTATGTCCTTAGAATTTGTTTAGACTCTTTTCATTGTATATTGAAGATACCAACGACATATAACCACCATCCGCAAAAGACATGATGTAGGAATCAACAACATATGAACAACATTTAAGCAAATGTGTTGCTTAAAACATGTTTAAGTACCTGTTGAAAAATTGTTTAATAATTGTTTATAATTTATAATGAATATGTTTGTTGTGTATTACTTGTTTAGTATTTGCTTCATATCTGTTAATTGTATATTGAAGATATAAACAATATAAAACCCACATCCAAACAAATTAATTTTTTAAAACTTGTTTAAGGACTTGTTTAAAGTTGTATAAAACTTGTTTAGAATTTGCACAAAGGTGTTCAAAGGTAATGCATAGAGAACAGTTATATAAAACTTGTTCATAAGTGTACAAAGGTATTCAAGGGTATTCATAGGTGTGCAAAGGTGTACATAGGTGTTAAGGGTGTTGAAAGATCTTCAAAGGCATTCATAGGCTTTCATAAGGTTTCATAGGTGCTCAAAGGTGCATATAGGTGTAAAAATACAAAGACGTTCATGGGTGTCCAAAGGCATTCATGGGTGTACATAGGCGTACAAGGGTGTTCAAAGTCTACATAGGAGTTCAATGGTGTTCATCCATGTTCATAAGTGTCTAAAGGTATTTATAAGTGTTAAAAGGTGTACAAAGGTGGCATAGGTGTAAAAAGGTGTACATAGGCGGTCAATGGTGTACATAGGCGGTCAAGGGTGTTCAAAGGTGTACATAAGAGTTCAAATGTATTCATAGGTATTCAAAGGTGTTCAGGATGTTGGAAGGTGTTTAAAAGCATTCATAGGTGTTCAAAGTTATTGAAAGGTGTACATAGGTGTTCAAAGTGTACATAAGAGTTTGATGGTGCTCATACATGTTCATAAGTGTTCAAAGGTGTTTATAGTGTTTAAACTTGTACATAGGTGTGCAAAGGTGTTCATAGGTGTACAAAGGTGTACGTAGGCAGTTTATGGTGTACATAGGCATTCAAGGGTGTTCAAAGGTGTACAAAAGAGTTCAACTCTATTCATAGGTGTTCATAGGTGCACATAGGTGTTCAAAGGTGTTTAGGATGTTGAAAGGTGTTCAAAAGCATTCATAGGTGTTCAAAGGTATTAAAAGGTGTACATAGGTGTTCAAAAGTTGTGATAAATATGCAAAGGTGTTCAAAGGTGTACAAAGGTGTTCAATGGTGTACATAGGCGTTCAAGGGTGTACATAGGTGTTCGAATGTGTTCAAAGGTTTACATAGGAGTTTAAAGGTATTCATAGGTGTTCATAGGTCTTCAAAGGTGTTCATAGGTCTTCAAAGGTGTTTATAAGTGATCGGTGTCTCATAAGTGCACGAGAGTCGATTGTAGTAATAAAAACCTAAGGAGTATTCCTAGGTATCATCTCCACTGAGAACGTGTCTAATGTTTACTAAATAAGAAGATAAAAGCAAATGAAAACATCAGTTGGTTGTTTTTTTATGGTTTTGTAAATAAAAACAAATAAGAAAGTAAATGCAAGTTCTTAATAATAGGAAAACATTAGGACTTTCAAGATGAAACAAAGGATTTAGTTGCCAAATGAATAAAAATGGGTGTTTTTAAGAAGTAGGTGTGATTGTTCTCTCAATGTGAATCACTCAAAGCCTCTTTCGAGGTCACTCAAGTGATAACTATGCTTTATAAGTATGTCCTTTCGGCCTCGCCTAGCCAAACTAGGTCCATTAAGTTGATTGAGGAATTTCATTAAACACCTTATAGGCAATAAGTATCTCGACTGTAGCACTCAACAAGTTTTATGCTAATGGACCTAATCCAAGCTTTATCTTTTAATTCATCATTTGGGCTTGTCAAAAACAATATTGTAGTAGCTAAACACAACATCATTCTATACAAAATAAGTCATAAAGTCATCACCAACAATAAATGCAACAATAAAGGTACAAATAACAATAGATATAACAACAAAAGCTTATAAATCAAAAAGGTCATCCATTAAATCAATATTAATCCAAGGTCTACATCTCTACTACCCTAAAAAAAATCTAAGCTAACATATTTACAAAATAAGACATAAAGCAAGAAATATAAATCCTAAAAATATTTACAAAAACAAATAAAAAGAAGATAAAAGGAATGAATAAAGCTTCTCTTAATGGTGATGAAAAGGGATTTTCCAATCCTCTTCTCTCTCCTTTTCAATGCTTTTGATCTTCTTTGGAGAATGGACAAGAAAGAATGTTTCCCACTTTTCTTGAATGTATATCCAAGGATGCCAAAAATGGGATGGGTTAGGTGTATTTGTATGTCTCTTAATCCCCCACAAAACCCTAGCAACCATCTCTTAAAAATGCCCTTGACATGTGCTTTGGTCCCCATACTTTTTGTCACGTTTTTTGCCACCTTTTTCTTCCATCTTCACGATGCCACAGCCGTGGCCTTTGGCCACCACAGCCAAAGGCCACATCATGTTTCTGTCTCAAATTTGTGTCTGTTTTCATGCAGTCACGATCGTGAAGTATGGGTTCGACGTTTCGGTATGGCAAGGCCAAGGCCGTGGTGGTTGGGTGTCATGTTGCCATGTCCTGAGCACTCTTTTTTGGGTAGTAGCGGGCCACGGTCATGGCCATGACTATGGCATCAAAAATTGCACTTTGGCATGGCCATGGCATAAGCAGTGGTAACGACCACAATGCGTTTTTGTCCAGTTCTCTTCGCACTTCCTTCCATCGATCTTCCAACTTTAAAAACATATTTTTTCATGTCTGTTTCTTCTCTTTTTCATATCAATTCATGCATTCCTCATCACCCTACACATTATACAAAAAGAGTGCAAATTCAATAGAAAATGCATACACAAAGCGTGATAATGCTTGGAATTCATGCTAGAATACTATATAAATTTAGTACACATCACAATGGTGTACATAGGTGTTCGAGGGTGATTATAGGTGTACAAAGGTGTGTTTAGGAGTTCAAAGGTGTCTATAGATGCACATAGTCATTCAAAGGTGTACATCGGCATTAAGGGTGTTCATAAATGTTCAAATGTATAATTAGGAGTTCAACGGTGTCCATAGGTGTACATAGGCATTTAAGAACATTCATACATGTTCAAAGGTGCACGTAGGAGTTCAAAAGTATTCATAGGTGCATGGTGTTGATCGGTATACATAGGTGTTAAAGGTGTTCACTGGAGTTGACAGGTGTTCAAAGGCGTTCATTGGTGTTTATAGGAGTTCATAGGAATTCAAAGGTGTTCATAGGTGTTCAAAAGTGTTCTTAGGAGTTCATAGGTGTTCAAAAGTGTACATAGAAGTTCAAAGGTATTCATAGGTGTTCATAAGTATTAATAGGAGTTGAAAGGTGTTCACTGAAGTTCGTAGATGTTCAAAGGTATTCATAAGTATTTACAAGTGTTCAAAGGTGTACATTGGAGTTCAAAGGCATTCACAAGTATTTACAAGTGTTCAAAGGTGTACATTGGAGTTCAAAGGCGTTCAAAGGTGTTCAAAGGTGTTCAAAGGAGTTCATAAGTATTCAAAGGTGTACATAGGTGTACAAAAGTGTTCATAGGTGCTAAAGGTGCACATAGGACTAAATAGTGTTCAAAGGTGTTTATAGTTATTCAAAGGTATACATAGGTAGTCAACGGTGATCATATGTGTACAAAGGTGTTCAAGGGTGTACATAGGCATTCAAAGGTGTAGATAGGCGTTCACGGGAGTACATAGGCTTTAAAGGGTGTTCAAAGGTGTTCATAGATGTACATAGGTGTTCAAAAGGTGTTCATAGATGTTCACCGGTGTTTATAGTCTTCAAAGGTGTACATAGGTGTTCACCGGTGTTTATAGGTGTACAAAAGTTTTCATAGGCGTACGAAGGTGTTCAGATGAGTACAGAGGCGTTCAAAGGTGTGCATGGGCTTTCAATGGTGTACATAGGCATTCAAGGGTGTTTATACGTGCTCAAAGGGGTACACATGAGATCGAGGGTGTCCATAGGTGTACATAGGCGTTCAAGGATGTTTATAGGTGTTCAAAGGTATACATAAGAGTTCAAAGGTATTCATAGGTGTATATAGTTGCTCAAAGGTGTTCACAGGAGTTCGTAGACATTCAAAGGCATTAATTGGTGTTCACAGGAGTTCATAGGCATTTGTACGCATTCACAGGTATTTGAAGGTATTCATAGGTGTTTACAGGAGTTCGTAGGTGTTCGAATCTATACATAGGATTTTGAAGGTATTCATAGGTGTTCATAGGTATTTATATATGTTCAAATGTGTTCATAAAAGTTCATAGGTGTTCAACGATGTTCATAGGTATTCAGGTGTTCATAGGAGTTCAAAGGCGTTCATAGGTGTTCAAAGGTGTACACAGGTGTACAAAAGTGTACATATGTTTTCAAAGGTTTTCATAATGTTCAATGGTGTACATAGGAGTTCAAAGGTGTTTATAGTTATTCAAAGGTTTGCATATGTGTCCAAAGGTGTACATAATTATTCATAGGTGCTCAATGGTGTTCAAAGGTATTCGAAGGTTTTTATAGGTTTTCAAAGGTGTACATTGGTGTTTACGAGTGTTCATAGGTGTACAAAAGTGTTTGAAAGTGTACATAGGTGTTCAAAGGTGTACATAGGCATTCAATGTCGTACATAGGTTTTCAAAGGTGTTCTTAGGTGTTCAAACGTGAACATATGAGTTCAAAGGTATTCGTAAGTGCTCATTGGTGTACATAGATATTCAAAGGTATTCAAAGGTGTTCATAGCTGTTCAAGGGGTGTCCTTATGTGTACAAAGGTGTTCAAATGTGTACAGAGGTGTTCAAGAGTGTACATGGGCATTAAGGGTGTACATAGGTGTTCAAGGGTGCCATAGGTGTACATAGATGTTCAGGCTATTCATAGGCATACATAGGAGTTCAAAGGTCTTCAAAGGTGTTCATAGGGATACATAGGTGTTCAAAGGTGTTCATAAGTGTCTAAATGCGTTCATTGGTGTTCGCAAGAGTTCATAGTCATTCAAAGGTGTTCAAAGGTATTCATAAGTGTTCATAGGAGTTCATAGTAGTTTAAAGGTTTTAATACATGTTCATAGGTATTAGTAGGTGTTCAAAGGTGTTCACATGAGTTCATAGGTGTTCATAAATACTCATAGGTGTTTGAAGGTGTGCATTGGAGTTCAAAAGTATTCATAGGTGTTCAAAGGTATTTATAGATGATCAAAGGTGTTTATCGGAGTTCATCATTGGTCATATGTGTTCAAAGGTCTACAGAAGTGTACAAAGGTGTTCATAGAAGTTCAAAGGTATTTATAGATATTCAAAGGTGTACATAGGTGTTCAAAGGTCTATATTGTTACTCGCAGATGTACATAGGAGTTCAATAGTGTTTATAGGTTTTCAAAGATGTACGTAGGTGTTTAGAGGTGTCGATAGGTGTACAAAAGTGTTCATAGGTGTAAAAAGGTGTTTAAACGTGTACATAGAATTTCAAGGGTGTACCTAGGCATTAAAGGGGTACATAAGAGTTTAAGGGTATCCATATATGTACATACGCGTTCAAGGATGTTCATAGGTATTCAAAGGCGTGCATAGGAGTTCAAAGGTATTCGTAGGTGTTCGCAGGTGTAGATAGGGGTTCAATGATGTTCACAGGTGTTCATAGGAGTTCATAGTGTTAGAATTTTGCCTTAGTCCAATAATTGATGTACATTGTCATTTAATTATTTAATAAAAAAGCATTTCATTTTTATGAAATATTATTTGTTTTATGAAGATAAAACTCCATGAATAGTTTATTCTTCCTTACGCCATTAAGGGATAGTAAAACCATAAGGATAAAAGGAATGCTATTTTAAATGTCCCTAATTGATCATTATCATGGAATGACAATGAATTAAGATTAGTATGTCTCTAAGTAGATAATCACGTTTTACTGATTATGGATATGAGATATCAACTTAGAACATAGATACATGTTGGGAAACATGTATTGGATTGTCCCGCTATGAAAGCTATTAATGGATTGTTGTCACAAAAAAAACTTTCATGCAGTGGTAATGTTTGAGTCTTCTGATTGAAACTCACTATCGACTTCTACATGAGGAATCGCACGTTTTGACTTAGTCAAATGTTATCCGTAATAGGGTAACAAGAAAGGCTATAATTGGATATGTCATGAATCATGTAGAGGAATGATAGTAGAGTGATGGATTTGTTCCTCTTATGAAGAGTGATATCGCTTGGCCACTTGATAAGTAGAATTGATGGAATGTATGCATACTCGAATGAATTGATAAAGGGGTTTATCAATGTCATTCGTCATATCAATCTACTTGAGATAAAAAAAAAAACCAAATAATATAAGGTTGACATGTAACCATGCCTTATGCTTAGATGAAATATTGTGTGACAAAAGGGCTAAATATCAAACTGTGAAAGGTTAACTCGGATCACCGACATCCACTCGATTTTGGGTTGTCATAATGTATTACTAGATACCGCTTATGGACTTTGGGCCAAAGGTTTCGGACAATGCTCATTGTCAATTTTGAGTGGGCATATTGGGTCACACACAAGAATGAATTGGATTGATTACAAAAGTTCTCTCTTTGTGGTGATTGAATTATTAAGATGGTTAATTTGATTAATCAATAATAACTCGGGGTTTTATGATTTATGTGTTAAATAATATTTAATACATGGTCCATTAATGTAATGGATTTTTTAATATGAATCACAAATTATTATGGGTATATTATTATGTGTGACATAATAAATTTGGCCCATATCTTTTAATAAGGGAGTGATTTATTTAATAATATTATATCATGAAATTAAGAAATCCTTAAAAATTCGAAATATATCACACTCCTATTTTTTAGGAGTCTTTATTCTTGTATGACAAGGATAGGAAATTCAGTACACTCCTATTTTGGAGAAACCCTAATTAGTTCACATAATTAATTAGGACGTACTTATTCTTGTGGGACAAGAAAGGCTAACCCTAGTGCACCTATTTAGAGTTTTTCATATGCCTATAAATAGGAGAGGTTAGGCCAAATTTATTCCATGGCAAAGGCAAAGCCGAATTTGTGAGAGCCACTTACACAGAGAGATAATTATTTTGTAAGCTTTAGAATAGAGATTCTAAAATGGTGCTAGTACACTCCACTAATCCAAGGTAAGTTCATTTGTGTGGATACCTCTAGACATGTTCGCGCAAAGGAAATGTGGCCAAATGTTGGTTCAAGTTTATACTAAAAGCTACACCAACATTCCATCTGATCAAGCGTAAGAGTTTTGGATTTAAAGTAGACCTTCTAATCCTAATTGTATATGTTGATGTACATGGATCCTTGGTGGAATTCTAGACTAAATTTTTTTTTATTTTTTGCTGCATTGAATGCTTATGAATGCCATTAAGTGGTTGTGAATTCCAACACATAGGTGTTCAAAGGCATTCATTGGTGTTCACAGGAGTTCATAGGCATTTAAAGGCATCCATAGGTGTTCAAACGTGTTGGTAGGTGTTTAGAGAAGTTCATAGGTGTTCAAAAGTGTACATAGCAGTTCAAACGTATTCATAGGTGTTCATAAGTGTTCATAGGTGTTCAAAGATGTTCACAAGAGTTCATAGGTGTTCAAAAGTGTTCATAGGTGTCCAACGGTGTACATAAGAGTTCAAAGGTATTCATAGGTATTCAGAGGTGTACATAAGTGTTCAAAACTATTTGAATGCGTTCATAGGTGTTCAAATGCCTTTATAGGTGTTTATAGGTGTTCGAAGGTGTACATAGTGTACAAAGGTGTTCACAGGTGTTCAAAGGCATACATAGGATTTCAATTGTGTTTGAGGATGTTTATAGGTATTCAAAGTTGTATATAGGTGTTCATAGGCATACAAAGGCATTCATAGGTGTACAAAAGTATTCAAACATGTACATAATTGTTCAATGGTTTATATAGGTATTCAATGGTGCTCATAGGTGTTTGAAGATGTACATTGGAGTTCAAAGGTATTCATAGGTATACATAGGTTTCAAAGGCGTTCATGTGTGTTCAAAGGTGCACATAGGTGTACAAAGGTGTTTATAGATGTTCAAAGTTGTACATAGGAGTTCAATGGTGTTTAAAGGTGTTTATAATTATTCATAGGTGTACATATGTGTTGAAGGGTGTTCATAGGTGCGCAAAGGTGTATTTAGGCATTCAAAGGTGTTTATGGGTGTTCAAGGGTGTACATAGGTGTACAAATGTGTTCATAGGTGTACAAACATGTTCAAAAGAGTATAGAGGCTTCCAAGGGTGTACATAGGCATTCAAGGGTGTTTATAGGTGTTGAAAGGTATATATAGCAGTTCAAAGGTGTCTATAGGTGTAGATAGGTTCTTAAGAATGTTTATAGGTGTTCGAACATTTACATAAGAGTTCAGAGGTGTTAATAGGTGTACATAGGATTTCAAATGTGTTTACTGTAATCCGAATATGGCAATCCAAGAGGGGGTGAATTGGATTCTTGCTAATGTTAATACCTTTTTGAGGGTTTAGGAAATCAAATCAATGTATAAATCCAAAACACAACTACACAAAACTGAAATTAAAAGAGAGCGAGATATAGAAGATCAAAGCCCAATATTTATAGTGGTTCGATCTTTCTTGACCTACTCCTCTAGCTCACTAGAGAGTTTGAATCCACTAAATTTTCTCACTTGCGAAGAAGGCAAACTATTTACAATATCTTGTTTTTTAGGCTCACAAGAAAACTTTTTACACCTTGTTTTTACTCGTCAAAACAAGAAAAACCAAAACCTCTTTGTTTTTCAAGGAACCAAACAAAGAAAACATATTTTACCCTCAAGCTTTACAACCAAGGCTTGATTACAAAAAGTATTCCCAGTTGAAAATAATATTCCTACACCAACTTAGTAAACAATTAGCAAATCAACAGCTCAGTTGGTAAATAAGAACTCAAGAACACAGTGAAAGCTTGGGCACTCCCAAAAAAATGTTCTTAAGTTACCTCATGACTGGAGACGTCTATTTATAGATGCTCTCACAAAACTAGCTGTCGTAAATATCAAAGTAACTGTTGTGAGAGAGTTGTAAAAAGCTAAAATTACTGACGTCACCTTGTACTACGTACATACCATCGCAGTTCACGAGTTCATCAGAGTTCTATGTGCAACATTCTTCCTTCTGCATGCATTGTATATTTTCTAGTAGCTACTGCTTGACATCAGATATTTGGTACGTGCACATATTCTTCATTTGTGTTTGCAGATATTCAGTTCTGTGTGAGCTGTATAATTCACTATGTGCGTTGATATTGTTTCAAGATCACACCCTTGATTTCTCACGTGAATGTGTTAGAGAATATTCAATTTTCGACTTCTCGAGGAGCATCTTGAATTTGTCAGGTAGTCCAGCCCATCCTCATCTACGTGCTTAGTGTTAGGAACTCTACGTGTTATCATATCAAATATGGGCAGCAGAAACAAGTATCAAACACATAGAACACAACCAAGGAATGTTAGCATGTAATAAAAATTTGACAAAACCGAAAAAATACTAATAAACAAAACGTGTAAGAATGGTTACCTCTAATCGCTTTGCATAATCATCTCCTTGTTTTCACCAAAAGTAACAAGTTAAAACTTTACGTTTTAACCCCTTGAAGGATTTTTAGAATCTGGAGAAAAAAAGAAATTATGGTGTGAAGAGTTGTTGTTTGCGAACTCTCTCTACAGTTTCACATACGTAACCTATCGATTAGGTAGTGTGCTAGCACTCGAATGCTCTCAACAAAGGGGTTTATTGTTTCGGATTTGTAAGGATGAACAAAATAATTTTTCCACCTCTTAATGCCGTGAATATCAGTAAGTAATCACTCAAGGAACAGTTCCTTATGTTCTAATAACAAAAGGCCAAAAAACACAATCAAACTAGCTAAATCCCTTAACAACAATGAACAATTGTGCAAGAGAAAAAGAGAGAGAGTGTTCACGGTTTTCTTAGGTGTTTAGAAGAGTGAAAACCTGAACTAGTGATTGTGTATGGCTGACCCTTGAAGTGGTTGTAAGTGTGTAACACAAACATATCAAAAAGATGAGATTTGATGGAATTCAACTTCTTCACTTGTTTAATTCATCCAAAACGCTTTAACCATATCAAGTAACAATTAACACATGTTAAATTAACATGTATGGCCGGATTTGACATCCTGAATTTGGGCTTTAATGGGCTGGTCATTTAACTCACTTAAATAGCCACTCATTTAGCCCGGTCTGAAACACTCTCACGCACTAACGTTTACGCAACTCTTACATAACTATAAGTGAACATTTATGAGAGATAAAATTCGTTTAACCTAACTAGATTACTTTGTGTGCGATCCTATAGGTCCATCTGAAGTCAGCAATGGGCCTGAAATAGGCTTTCGACCCATAAGTCGTAAGTGGACTCTAGCAAATCATTGCAACTACCCAAATTAGATGAATTTGCACCGTTAGTGAAATATTGCCTATTCAACAATCTTATGTGATCCTTTGCCTATTGATATCATGTCTAGTATGAGGCATGGAACATGTCACCCTCATTTCCCGCAAAGACATTTCTTGGTCTTTTAGTAGACTGATTAGGTCAAATGTGTAATAATCCTTATTACATCATCTGGGTGCGGCCGCACGCTACTCAGTCTCACTAACCAAGTGGCTCGGTGATATCTCTCTCAATTAAGATAGAGGCAATCCCCTTACTTCACTCATATCTACTCAG
>CAODLS011286512.1:0-25157 GCA_948243855.1 Flueggea neowawraea | reverse complement strand
GTTTTCTAAGTTGATGCAAATAGAATTTGAAATGAGCATGATGGGAGAGCTTAGTCACTTTCTCGGACTGCAAATTAAGCAAACAATGGATTGTATCTTCATCAACCAAAGCAAATACATTGGAGATATGCTTAAAAAGTTTGGAATGGAGAATGCAAAATCTGCCCCAACTCCAATGAGCACAACTACAAAGTTAACCAAAGATGAACAAGGAAAAAGAGTAGAGGAAAACTTTATAGATGTATGATTGGATCTCTCCTTTACCTTACAGCTAGTAGACTTGATATTATGTTCAGTGTTTGTCTTTGTGCACGTTTTCAATCTTGTCCAAAAGAATCTCATTTGAGTGCTGTAAAAAAATTCAGATATTTGATTAATACCAATAATATTGGCTTGTGGTATCCTAAAAATGATTGCTTTGATTTAGTTGATTTTAGTGATGTTGATCATGCAGGAAACCAATTAGATAGGAAAAGCACTTCAGGCACTTGCCAATTCCTAGGTAATTCACTAGTGTCCTAGTTCTCAAAAAAACAAAATTGTGTTGCACTATTTGCTACTGAATCTGAATATGTAGTAGCTGGTAGTTGTGTTGCTCAAATTTTGTGGATCAAGCAACAACTTTTGGACTTTGGAATTATGTTTTCAAAGATTTCAATTAACTGTGATAACACTAGTGCCATTACTATTTTCAAAAATCCAATTCAGCTAGAACCAAACCAAGCATATTGATATCAAACATCATTTTATTCATGATTATGTTCTCAAATGAGATATTGAACTTGAATTTGTTTCTATAACTGATCGACTTGCTAATATTTTGAGAAAATTCCTTAATGAAAGGACTTTTGTTTTAATTCATAACCATATTGGCATGTGTGATTTGAATGAGTTTTGATTGGTATATGTGCAAATTTTGTGTTCATTTGCATTCATGCATACATTAATAGTAAAGTGATCCATATGCAAATGAAATCAATGAAGTTGGAAGAACAAAGGTTCTAAATTTTGGCTTGTGCATAGAGGTACAATGCCTATAGCAGTTGGTCTGATGGTTCTGGAATTATAAGTTTTGGCCACTACGTGCATAATAGATTTATTGTGGGCTTGGATTGTTATGGTATTTATGGGTTTGAGCTACATCCACAACAAATGGTATTGTGCCTATAGTATGCAATGGATTATCAATGGAAGTTTTCTGGGTCTATTCTATGCGATTATAAAGCGTATTGTGTGCATAGTCGAAGACAAGTTTTTTTGGGCATCAGATATGGAAGTATTATGTGCGTAGTATTGATCTCTACTCACGCAATACAAAGAAGCAGTATCAGTGTTTCAGAGGTGCTCTCAGTATGTACGTAGAAGATGATAGAGCGGGTGTAGTATTGAAATGATGGCAACATAATATTTGGTCAATGCACATAGTATCTATATGGAAAATGGTTCTATGCACTTAATATGGGTTGAATTGACGTAGAATCCATTTTTATTCTTCTGTGAGCGTACTACTAGATACTACAGACGTAGAACCCTAGCTGCTTTTCTAATAGAAGCTGTCTGAAAGTCTGAGCATTTAGTCCATTACTAGTGTAGCATCATGTTCTATGCGCATAAGTCTTCACAGACTTCATTCTATGGGCGTAGAAGATGATATTACAAGCATAGTACCTTTTAGTTATTTAAAACTCAAATTGAATCTCAAAACCTAAATTCACAACCTCCCGCTTTCTTTCTAAAATTTCATTCCCGCTTCAACTTTTCAAAAACAATTCTCTGAATCAAAACCCAATTTGCTCTCTCTTACCTTTCACCCAAACTCTCGCAGATCTTCCCCATTTGCAACTCTACGCATATATTAAACCCTAATTCCAATGTAATATCCAGTTTAGTATAATTAAGAAGATTCATTCCAACATTGTGTCAAAGAAATCTGCTCATGAGCAAGGCGAATCCTCTAGAGGTGGAAAGAGACCTCGTTTACCAATGATCCACAGAGCACCCATGTTTCATCTCTTTCAAAAAAGAGCAACAAGAACCAATGTATCCCTATTGAAAATCAATTTTATTAAACTTGGTTCATTTATTTTCAAGCTGTTCGTCTTTTCAAAGCTATAGGAAGGGTAGAACTTCAGACTTTAAGGTATTTGATTTTCGCTCTTTGCACAAATATGGATTGGAGTTGATAGAAAAGTTCAATCAATTTGGAATTCGTAGATTCTGTATGGTTGGGGATGACTTTTATCCAGAATTGGTTAGGGAGTTTTATGAAAATGCTAGAAAATGAAAAAATAGAGACCCTACTGATATTCTAAACTTTGGCAACCTTTGAGTGTCAAGTCGTGTTAATGGTCAGGAGATATTCATTGATGAGGACATTCTACATCAATTGTTTGGGCTATCACATAGGGGTTGTGTTGTTAAGAAAGAAAAAAGGTGTGACAGATTTCTATGATGAAGAAGGAAATAAAGTTGGAGTAGACATTGGTGAAATTAAAAGCATTTTGCTAGAAAAAGCTATCATGGTGACAGTGGAATCCAAATTGCTTGATCAAAATGATCTTGCAGTTTTTTGGAAGATGGTTCACTTATCTTTCACATGGATTTTGCAACCCAAGCAGCATACACAGTCTCTATACACAAATCAGGATCTAATTCACATGTATTTGTTGATGAATGAGAGAGAAGTCAACTTTGTGTATGTGGTGATTGATTGGCTTCTTGAAAAGGTGAACAAATTCAATCTTCCTACCTTCAATCATCTCAGCAGGGAGAGAATAGAGCATATGTCATATGCTAGTCACCTCACAAGAATATTCAAGCATTTTGGAGAAATTTTTGAAGGATTTGAAGTTCAAAGAGTGAAGGACAACAAGAAAATCAGAGCTTCTATTCTTTGAAGCATGCGCCTTTTCAGAACTGTGGAGTGAGGCTATGTATATCAGCCTTATTTGTGTGAAGGAGATGTCATGGTTGATCCAAAAGATCAAAAATTCATGCCTAAGAGAAGAGACATAATCTTCATCAAAAGAAAAGGCATTCAACAACAACCAAGCAATGTTGCAAATGATGAAGAATAAGAAGCTGAGGAAGAAGCAGATAATTCTACAGTGAATGTTGAGAAAGAAGGAATGGCTGAAGGAGAGGCTGGACCAAGCACGATTAAAAGGACTAAGCTTGACCACTTACAACAAGAATTAATTGAGTTCAAAGTTGAAACCGAGTCAAATTTCATAGCTATAAGGCAATAACTTCAAGCCTACCAAATTGAAACCTCTTAAAATTTTGAAGTGGTCATTAATTTGTTGGAAAGCTTGAAAGCTGAGCTTCAAAACTTGTAACAGCCTCCACCTAGTTCGTTTCAAGTTCCTAGTCCTCTAGCATGCCCTACTCCTCCACCATTCTCATTTCACGGACATGATTTTTCAAGTGGTGATAAAGCAGCTCTTCCTCTGCACCGGATGATAATGCTCCTCAAATGAATTTGAATGAGCCGCCTATTGTGGAAGAATCAGCAACCTCAATGGAGCATATCAAGGAAAGTCGTAATGAAATAAAGGCTCCAACTGAAACACAACCCATCTTGAAAGAATTAGTGGTTGAGGATCAAATTACTGAAGCACAAGCCACTAAAACTCCAGCTGAACAACCCCCTTCTGAGTAGAAATCAGCAGAAGCCTCATAGGCTGGACCAAAAATGAGTGATGAAGATCTTGAGCGAATTCAGAAAATGAGGAAAGATTTTCTAGCGGATCTCAAGAAAGATTTGAACAAGACATCAACTCGAAAGAATGTTCCTAGTGAGTCAAGTGATTCTAGTGATAGAAGTGACTCATCTAACTCAAAACCTATGCCTAGATCTTTTCCTTAATCTTTCTTTGTGCCTACGCCTCTGCGTCCACCAGATGCTGCTGCAAGATAGCGAAATATCAACAAAATCATCAAGAATCTCAATACTGCAATTGCTACGTACAAAACCATGGTTGATGCTCTACCTCCTCTTTCGAATACAATTCCAGCTATGTTTGATGATGAAGATGATGATTAGGATCTCTGTTATTTGCTTTCTTTGCGTTATATTCTCAGATCTATCACAGAAGAACAACACAAGCTTGAGTGGTTTACAGTCATAGCAGACCGTGCCGTGGAAGCAATAGAAGAAATTTGCAACATTTCACATTCATGTTCTTCCATTAAACCATCAGTGATTGTCATTAACTAGGATCCACATTTTATCCTCACATATGCATCATATTTATGTTTATTGTTTTCTTGATGTGTACTGTTATATGTTGATATGAAATGCAATTGCCTATTGAATGTCAATTTGTTCTTTAATTGTGCCTTTTTGATTATGACAAAAAGGGGGAGAAATATATATAGAGTTTGTTGTTAAGAGGGAGAGATATATTTGGTTGATATTTGGAGGACTAACAATCGGACAATGATTAACAATCCTTGATCAAATTTGTAATTTTTTAAGTGTCTTTAAATAGGTGCATTGATTGAGGAGGAGTGCAAACTCTTTCTTTATTTTTGTCATCATAAAAAAGGGAGATATTGTTGAACCAAGTTTGGTCTACATGAAAATTCCCTCCAAGTTTTGATGATTTAACAAAATAATTGAAAAAGTTAAGCTATGCACTTTGATAAAGATAAAGCAACTCTGAAGTGTTCTAGAATGGATACAATGCACGTAATACCACATACTATGCATGCAGTACCTTGTACATCAGAAGATAGAATGATCCAATCCTCTATTGTCCATATTATACAAGATGGAATTGATGTAGTGGAGAGGAAAATGATTCAGGTGACATATTATGTGCACATTATGGAATACTATACGCGTAGACGAGTCTTGAATCCAAACTGGAAAGAAATATGCACGTAGAAGAAAAAAGTTACATTCTGAAGAAGACTCTTACTATGCACACAGTAAGAGATACTATGCGTGTAGACGGATATGACAGGCTATTTCTAGTAGGCGAAAAATTATGTTATGTTGTGTCAGACATTTAAAAAGGGAATATTTGTTGGCAGATCAGATTACGTCAGAAGATCAAGTTCTACACGTGTAAAACTTGTGCTACTCACGTAGAACTGGATGAGCTGGACTATGAGATAAATCTGAGATGCTCCTTTGAAATTTCATATTCGAATATTCCCTGACACCATATGACGCAATCACGTGACATCAAAGATGCAATCTTAGATGTCTATCTATGCCCGTAGAAGACAATGCAATGCACGCAAAACTGAAGTGTTACGGCAATAGTACAAATGCTACGCACGCAGTATATATCAAATTTTTTATTAAATCAAGCAGTGGATAGTGGGCATCATACTATGCATGTAGAAGAGGGATCACAAAGCCTAATACTTTACGCACGCACTACGTATAGTATGTGTGTAGTAAGGACTGAGGTCAGCAATTTTAACAAGTTGCAGCTCTCTCACAACGGATTGTTTAAGCTCCACAATGGCTATTTCTCAGATAGTAGTTATAAATAGACTTCATCAGTCCAGAGGCAAGTAGAGAACGCATTGAGAGTGTGCCCATGCTTTGCAAATTTCATTATTGACCTTCTCTCTCTAAGTGTTTTCAAGTTCTTACACCACAACTAAGCTTTTGTGTTGTTATTTGCTTTGAGATTTTGTGTGAGAATATCATTCTCGTTTTGTTAAACCTTGTGTAATCAAGCTTTGGTTGTAAAGCTTATGAGTAGAATATGTTTGCTTGTTTGTTGCCTTTGAAAAATAAGTGGGTGTTGGTTTTCTTGTTGATCCAGTTAAAAACAAGGAATTGTAAAGGTTATCTTATGAGCTTGAAAAACAAGAGGTTGTAACGGTTTGCCTCAGTGAGGAAGTGATAGTGGATTGAAATTCTCTAGTTGAGACTAGAGGAGTGGACGTAGGTCAAGGAGGACAAAACCACTATAAATCTTGGATTTGTTTTCTCTATCCCTTACTTATTTTCATTTCAGTTTCTTTGGTTGTGTGTTGGATTTAGCTATCAACTTTCATTTTTCAAAATATTGCCAAAAGTTTTAAAAAGCTTTTATCCTTAGCAAGAAATCTAATGCACCCCCCTTTTGGATAACCATATTGGGATTACAGGATGGTGGTGGTGGGCTATTGGTGGTGCTTGTTGTTGGAGGGGGCTGGTTGATGGTCCTACTTAATGCTGGTGAATGGTGGTCTTGATGTTGGGAGTCCAAATCAGGCGACAGACAACAGTCTTTTGGTGGTGGACAACGGTAACAGTGACGGTGACAATAGGGGTTCATCGTGGCTTTCAATTTTGGGTGTTTTTGCTTTTTGTTGCATTGTGGTTGGGTTTACGACTTCCTTAGTAGCTGGGTGTGCTGCTATTTGTTGTGCCAATTGCACTTCCTCATTTGTAACAGAGGCAAAAGCCATCTTTGATGAACTCCTCTGTGTGTTTAAACTTTTCGCCTTTGGCAGCAGTTATGTTCGCTTTAAATTTGAGAGTTATGTTGATTCTCAATGTGTAGTATTTGCTAGCCTTGACATTTGGCGTCTCAATCTGCCAATTTGTGTTGTATTTCTTTCTTATGTTGTGGCTCCTCGTAATATCGACATTTTAGGTTGAATACAACATTTTATTATTGAGCTAATTATGCCAGGCACCTGTATTAAAATATTAATTTGACAAATAAAAATACCAATTTTTTATTTATAAAAATGCCAAAATACATGGGTCTCATGTTAACAAATGCCAAAAAATAAAACGTGTTCTAAAAGTTGCCAGATAAATCCAAATAAAAGCGAATTTCTCGTAAAAACTCTCATCTATTTTTTGTTTTCGTTCTCTGTCTTTGATTTCTCTTTCCTCTCTGTGTCTATGACACATGTTTCTCTCTCTTTAACTCCACTCTTCCTCCATCGCTTTATGTTTCTCTCATCGTCTCCTCTTTTCTCTCTCATTGCCAAAACCCTAACCACCTTGTCTTTCTCCTCACTTCCTCTTAGCACCGCCTTCCTTTATGTTTGGGTCTCCTCTCTCTATCTGTCCCTCTGTTGTCTCATCTCGTCTTGTCTCTCTCTCTCTCTCATTGACGAGAACGACGAGCAATAGTGGCAGAACTGGAGCGACTAAGAAGTGATGAAGGATCTGGAGCAATGAACGACATTGTCTGCCTTGTCTCTCTCTTTGTACACCCATTGCATTGTCTCAGTCTTTCCTTCTCTCTCTATATTCGCGTCTGTAATCGCTCGTCATCGTTCTCCTGTCGTCCTTGTCTCTCTCATTGGCGGTGTCTCTCTTCATCGTTCTGTTTCTCGACTAGAACGAAAATGCACCACAACAACTATTGGGACTGAGTGATGGCGATGAGGGCTAGGATTGAAACCCTAGTTGCTACCTTTGTTAGTCGCATAAGTCATTTTTCAAATAATTTAAGTTTTAAAATTTTCCCGTTTTTGCATAAATTTGTATAGGTTTTAATTATGTGCTAATTTTCATAAGTATATGAAATTGGTCTTTTCATAAGTTTTAATTATGTGCTAATTTTTCACACACACACACACACACACACACATATATATATATATTACACCTCATGTCCTTTTTTCTTATTTTGATTTCACAAATACAACCCAAGCAATTATGTTTTCTAATAGCCAACAATATTATTTTTCATTTCCCTAATACCACACTATTTATGTTCTTTTTTCTAATTTTCTCTTTCTCTCCTCCCTTACTCTTCTCATCTCTCTCCTTTCTATGCCTCTCTCTCTACTCTCTGATTCTTCTGCCACCATTTCCTTCTCTCCCTTCTCCTTCCTCTCTCTTCTCTCTTCCCTAATTTCTTCTTCCTCTTCCATTCCCGATCTTTTCGTCTGTTGCCATTGTCGCTCTCTCTTTTCGTCGCTCCTCAATCTTCTCTCCCCCTCTCTTATTGAATCTTTCTCTTCCTTGGATTTAAAGATCCTCTTAACATATTCAGATTTTGATGAACCTAAACTCTTCTTCTTCCTTTCTTACATGTCTTCGTGAATATAACCCTTTATTTCGTGGAACCCATTGTTGTTGTTGTTGTAAGATATATTTTCCTCTTTGGTGGTGGTTGACATTTTACAGAGCTGGGTTTGAACGAGTGTGTGTATGAGTGGTGACACTGTCTTTGAATAGAGATTTAATTGTGATATAGATTTTAATGTGTAAATTAAATAGGAAATGTCATATTTGTAGCAAGGATATGGCGTAGAGTCGTCCTAGAAGTGATAAACATTAAAGTGAAAACAACTTGCTTGGTTTGTTTTCAGAATGTTGCTTTGGGATTGAAGTCTGAGATTACCAAAGATTTCTCATCCTTTTGCTGCCATAACTATTGTATTATTCAGGTGTTAAGTTTATTATGTAAAAGTTCTAAGTATTGAACTTGAAACCAAATGATTCAAAATATTGATTAACATGTATAAGTTTTTTTTATTGTACTCATTATGTACTCAGCTGTGATATCTTTTAATTTGTAAAAATAATACCTAATTGAGATCAAATGAACAAGTTTCATTTAGTTTGAAATCAAAACAAATTCATTTAGTTTATAAAAATAGTACATAAATTTGTTTCATCTTGATTTGTTCTTGTGTTGTACTCGAATAACAAAGAAAATATTAAACTTTTGTTGGTGTTTGTTGTGTTTGTACTCATATTGTACTCTACATGTACTCGCTTATACTAGTAAAAACAATTTCATTTTTGTTGTTATACTAGTTGTTTCTTCATGTACTCTTGTTGTTCTCCATATGTACTCAATCATTACTGGTCAACATAGCCTTCATTAACACTATTTGTACTCAGGTTGTACTCCACATGTACTCGGTTACTTGTGTTTGGTCTCTATTTGTTCTCATTTTTGTTGTGTGTACTTGCATTGCACTCTGATTGTACTCATTATCAAATATTTTATATGTTTATTCTTATTTAGTTGTTTTACCAGTCTGTACTCGAGTTGTAGTCGGGTTGTAGCTCGTGGATGGATTTCACTGCCATTGTTTTTTGTTGTTGGGATTACAACAACAAGAAATAGTTTAGTGTTTTGATTTTCATTTTTTAAATATTATTATAATAATTATTGCATGGTGGTGGGCGCTTTGGACGACGATTAAAAAGGAGGAAAAGTTTGTTTTTTGAATCTTGAAGAACGAGATTGTTGTTCTTAGTAGCAGAACAAGCAATAAATGAAAAAAAAAAGACTTTAGTCCTTTGGGTTTGATCTAATATTTATGATTTATTCTCATTTTTTCAACTTTGTACTCCACATGTTCTCATTTTGTACTCTAATAACAAAAGATTTTCGTTTTGTACTCTATTTTGTTGGTGTTTTGTTGTGTATTTTTGTTATTTTTTTGTTGTTTATACTCGGGTTGTACTCCACACTTGCTCGGTTATATTAGTCAAAAGAGTTTCAGTTTTGTTGTTATTGACCGGGTTCTAGCAAGCGTACTAGAATCGATGTAGTTTTACTAAGGAGTATTCCAAGGGATATCGAAGCCAAAAGAACGTGTCTAATTGTGGTCAATTAAAAAAGAAAAGCAAATAAAAGCATCAAGTTATTTTTTGGGGCTTTGGAAATAAAAGCAAGCAATAAATTAAAATGCAAGCTCACAATAATTGGAAAAACATTAGCGCTTCGAGATAAAACCAAGGATTTAGTTGTAATAATGAATGAAATATGGTTTTAACACATTGGATGTGAGTGTTTTCTCCACATAAATCACCCAAGGCCTCTCTCAATGTCACTCAAGTAGTGTCTACACTTCCTAGGTGGGTCTTTTCGGTCTCACCTACTAAATTAGGCCCATTAGGATCTTAGAGGAATTTCATCGAACACCTTGTAGGCATAGGTATATATCTATCCTAAACCATACAAGTTCTATACTTGTAGACCTCACCTAATCTTCATTTTTCAATTCATCACTTAAGCTTGTCAAAAACAATATTGTGGAAGTTGAACACAACATCATTCAATAATCAACAAGTCATAAAATCAATCACATCAATAGATTTAACAATTAAAGCATCAAAACAATAGATATAGAATTAAAAGCACAAAATCCATAACATAAATCATTCATTAAAGCAACATCAATCCATGGTTTACATCTCTACACCTAACAATGAAACTAAGCTAACATGTTTTGGAAATCAAACATAAAATAATAAATTAAAATCCTAAATATGTTTCCAAACAAATAAAAATAAAATAAAAGGAAAGAATAAAGCTTCTCTAAATGGGTGATGAAAGCCCTCTTCAATTCCTATTTAATTTCCTCTTCAATGCTTGAATCTTCCTTGGAGAATGGGTAAGAGAATGATTCTCTTTTTCTTAAATTTGTCTGTACAATGTTGCCCAAAATGGTGTGTAAAGGGTCTATTTATAGTCCTTAAGACCCCCCACAAACCCTAGCAAAAGTCTCCCAAAAATTCCCATTGCATGTGCTTTGATCCCACAACTTTCTCTCTCTTCGCCATTTTTTTGTATTGATTCTGCAAGTGGCCACAGTCATGCCCTCCAGGGCCATGACCGTGGCTTTCTATTGCCCAGAATTCATGGCCATGGTACTTGCCTCCATGACCGTGGCCTCTAATGCTATGACCGTGGCCCTTCTCTAACTTGCCAAAGTGTGCCAAATTTTGGGCAGAAGGTGGCCACGATCATGGCCTCCAATGGCCATAACCGTGGTCCAGGGTGTGGCCTCCAAACTTGCTCCTTGCGGAGACCAACGTGAGGCCTTTTGAGCCAATTTTTCTCGCGCTTTCTTCCATTGAACTTGTCACTTTAAAAACATATTTTTCATGCTTTTGCTTCTCTTTTTTCATCTCATTTCTCTCCAAATTCAACATCCTACAATTATCACAAACATTATAAGGATTTTGCCACAAAGTCATGATTTAAAGGATGAAAATGGTAAATTCTTACTTGAATCAATATGTAAATTTAGCATACATCAAATTCCCTTATACTTACTTGTTTGCTTGCCCCTAAGAAAACCATTTCAAATCCTAGGGCAAGAATAAAATTCAAATTAAAGAGGTAAAAGAAACCTTGCACCATGTAAGTAGGCAAGTAAAATGATCAAGAAAGGAAGGCAATGAAATTCATCAATTACAAAACAAACCATGGCATCACTAAGTGGCAATTCCAAAAGTTCATCTATCAAATCCTCTAGTCTATTGGCATCTATAAGGCTTTTCTCCCCATTGCTAAGTTCAAAACACAATTTTCTTTTTGTTTTAGAGCAAACTTGACTTCATTCATCCACTTTTCACAAACAAGTGCTTTCCTTCACAATTCACTTCATTGCACTAACCTTTTGCTTGCTTCTCTCTTATTTTTGGGTGCTACAAACGTAGTCAACAAATTAAAAGTCTTTGTGTAAAAACACTTATTTATGATTTCTTGGGTGTACTAACCTTTTCCACCTTAAGTTTAGGGCCCCGTCTGCTTGTACTAATTTAGGTTCACCCTCAAAGAGAGAATTTTTCACCATTTCAAACAAATAACTCATTCAAAAGCACAATTCATCCAAATAAAAACCAAGTCTACTCCAAACGTTTTCAAATAAAACTCAATCATTTAAGCATATTTGCTTAAAAACAACTCAGCAATAAGCTTGTAAGCCTCTTGTATGCCTCCACAAATAGACTAAAGAAGTTGATAAACAAACTCTCAATTTTGCAACCTAAACATGCCAAATTAAACAAATATACTTCAAATAGCAAGCATTCCTCAATTAATCATTTTAAAAAGCATACTAACACACTACAAAATTTCTCCAACCAATTCAATTCAAAGTCTATTCATGTCTAATTTGAAGCATTCTAAAAATTTTTGAAAACCCTAATTCAAGAAAAAATTTCAAGCATTTTTGACAAAAATTAGCAAAACAAGGCATATCAACACAATTAACCCAAAGAAGCAATCAATAGCCCCTCCCCCACACTTAATATGAACATTGTCCTTAATGTTCGAAAATATAAATCTGGATCAACCTAAACAATCACAAAGAACATGAGGACAAGTTTCATGGCATCAATAAAGCATAAAGTAAAACGATAGGGTTCAGAAAGCTTCTCTAATTGTCGTTTGCTCGCCATTGCTTTGGCTTGAATGCACCACTCCCTCATTGGCATGAAACCTACAGAGGTTAAGGAAGACACAAGATATATGCATGCTAGGGGTAGTGAGGTGTATGACATGTATGCTTAAAAAGAATAACCTCTCACACCATTTTTGGCAAAAACATGGAAAGCAAAATAATAAACGTGCTTCTACACTAATTGCATTGGATATTGAAACCTATACTACATGCAAATGCAAGATAACCATAGTTTACCATCATTCTGGACAAATGGCAGTTTAATTTCATTTCAAACATATGCAAATAAACTATTTGGGATGCCAAATGGTCCTAAATGTGGATCCCTTCAAAGGTCTCAATCGCTTCTTATAAACAGTAATGAGTTTATGATCATGCAAAATGATGTCTATAGGACCAAATAAATGAACTTTAGAAATTAAGAATGGACCACACATTGGAATTTTAAGGTTATAAAGAAAATGATTTTTGGGTGGAAAATGATAAACATGTTGACCTTCCACAAATTCATTCTCTTTCCCTTTCGGTTTTCATTTCCTTTCTCAACCCCTTTATCAACTTGTTTTTCTTGTGCACTAGATTTATCATTAAGCTCTCCCTCTTTTGGACACACTAGTGGGTTATTTTAGAGATCATGCAATATGTTTCTAAAGAATGCACCCTATTTTTATCATGATCAAGCAATTTTGTATGCACATTCTTAGAAACATGAAACTCTTCACATGCACTCCCCACTTTAAAGATTATGCTCCACTTAGTCAAATCAATGCAAACTCCACATGTTGCCAAGAAGGGTCTCCCAAGTATGATAGGGGTATCACAAGCATCACCCATGTCTAGAATATAAAAATCATCAAGAAAGAAGAACTTAGCTACTTTTACCAAGGTGTTCTCAACAACTCCAAGTGGTTGCTTGATTGATCGATTCGCAAGTTGGAGTTTGATGGTTGTAGGTGTTAGCTCTCTAATACCTAGTTTCTTGTAGATGGATGAGAGCATTAGGTTGACCGATGTACCCAAATCACACAAGGAGTCCACATTTGACAACTTCCCAAAGGTGCAAGGAATTATAAAGCTTTTCGGATCATTGAGCTTTGGAGGGTATTTGTTCAACAATATTGCACTACACTCCTTGGTAAGTGTCACCATAGCATACTCCTCTAACATCTTCTTGTTGGCCACTAGCTTTTTCAAGAACTTAGCATAGTTAGGCATTTGAGAAATGGCCTCCAAGAAAGGAATATTCAATATCAACTTTTTGAACATCTCAAGAAACTTTTCAAATTCCTTAGCTTGGGTGTGGCTCTTCAACCATTGGGGAATAGAATAGGAGGTATGTAGGGTTTGATTTCCTCTTGGTGAGTAGGTTTCTCTTGCAAATTTTTACCCTTCTTCTCACAATTCTCCCTTTCAAACACCACATTTTCACCCTTCTCAACATGAGGCTTCCCCCCTACACTTGGCTCCTCAAGCTCTCTACTACTTCTCAAAGTAATCGCCATCACACTCTCCTTTAGGTTGACTTAGGAGATACATGGTAGATTCCCCTTTTCCCTATCAGACATAGCCTTAGCCATTTGTCCAACTTGCCTCTTAAGATTTTGGATAGTGACTTGTTGGTTTTGGATCATTTGTTCCACATTGGCATCCCTAGCTTCCATTTTAGACATAAATTGCATAAACATATCCTCCATGGGTGGCTTGTTGGCTTAGTTTTTTTATTGGGGCGGTGGTTGGGGTTGGTTTTGTTGGAAAGGTGGTGGTGGTCTAGGTTGGTATCCGAATTCCACAGGTCTAGGTGGGTTTGAGGAGGTTCTTGGATCCTTCCAAGAGAAATTTTGGTGGTTTTTCCAACCGGATTGTAGGTGTTGGAATATGGATCATTCCTAGGTTGAGCATTTGGGAATCCCCTTACAAAATTCACATCCTCATAACCAAGTCCTCTACCCGCTCCTTGGGCCATCCCATAATTCATCTCATCATGTCTCAACACTCCACAATAAGCACATTTCTCATTCACCAAGACATTCTTTTTAACCAACAAATTCATCTTCCTAGATAATTCATCAACCATTGAAGCTAATTCAGGAGAAATGGAAGTATTTACCTTATGCATGCCCGCTCTTCTTCCCCTAATCGCTTTTTGTTGGGAATTTGTGGCCAACATCTCATTCATATCATAAACCTCATCGGCCGCCTTCTCTCCAAAATAACCACCCGAAGTGGTATCCACAAGTGTTTAGCCATGCATTGTCAACCCATCATAGAAGAATTGAGTTGATAGTGCCTAAGAGAATTGATGATGTGGGCATTGGCTCAATACTAGCTTGAAACGCTCTTATGCCTCATAAAAGGGTTCTCCCTCCAATTGCAAAAATGAGCAAATCTTACTTCTCAACTCCACCGTCTTTTGGGGGAGTAATATTTCATCATAAATTTTTCATACACCTCCTCCTAAGTGCCAAGAGATCTCTCCAGTATGTTGATCAACCAAACCTTTGCCCGGTCCTTCAATGTGTAGGGAAAGCATCTCATTCTCAATTCATCTTCCACCAAGCCATGTAGAGGGAATGCTTGGATGGTGGTGTAAAATTCCCTCAATAAGGTCAATGGGTCCTCCGAAGGCAAACCATGAAATGATGGTATCATGGTGAAGTGAATGTTCTTCAACTCATAGTTTCTTGCCTCCAGACTCAACCTTATACAAGAAGGTGAAACTCCAATCACCGGCCTTTGTATGTCCCTCAAACTCATGCGTATCGGCATTGGGTTCCCTTTCCTTCATTTGGCAATTGACAAACTCTAACCCCCTCCATATGTTCATTGTGAGACCTAGGATTTTCCGCCATCGTTTCTCTTCTTCTATTAGTTCAGTTCTCCCTACACAATCTTTCAATTTTCGGAATCAAAAAGATGACCTCTTGATTTTCCAAGCTCCTAGTGCATATCAAAAGCATAAATATCTACAAGTGCAAAAGAAGCAAACAAATAAGTAAACAAAAAAATAAAAATGACCACAAAAAGAACCTCATTCCCCGGCAATGACGCCAAAAACTTGACTGGGTTCTAGCAAGCATACTAGAACTGATGTAGCTTTACCAAGGAGTATTCCAAGGGATATCGAACCTAAGGGAACGTGTCTAATTGTGGTCAATTAAAAAGAGAAAAAAAATAAAAGCATCAAGTTGTTTTGGGGGTTTTGGAAATAAAAGCAAGCAATAAACTAAAATGCAAGTTCACAATAATTGGAAAAACGTTAGGGTTTCGAGATAAAACCAATGATTTAGTTGCAATAATGAATGAAATTGGGTTTTAACACATTGGGTGTGAGTGTTCTCTCCACATAAATAACCTAAGGCCTCTCTCAATGTCTATCAAGAAGTGTCTACACTTCCTAAGTGGGTCTTTTTGGCCTCACATTAGGATCATAGAGAAATTTCATCGAACACCTTGTAAGCATAGGTATATATCTATCCTAAACCATATAAGTTCTGTACTTGTAGACCTCACCTAATCTTCATTTTTCAATTCATCCCTTAAGCTTGTCAAAAAACAATATTGTGGAAGCTGAACACAACATCATTCAATAATCAACAAGTAATAAAATTAATCCCATCAATAGATTTAACAATTAAAGCATCAAAGCAATAGATATAAAATTAAAAACACAAAACCCATAACATAAATCATTCATTAAAGCAACATCAATCCATGGTTTACATCTCTACACCCTAACAATGAAACTAAGCTAACATGTTTAGGAAATCAAACATAAAACAATAAATTAAAATCCTAAACATGTTTCCAAAAAAATAAAAAGAAAATAAAAGGAAAGAATAAGGCTTCTCTCAATGGGTGATGAAAGCCCTCTTTAATTCCTCTTCAATTTCCTCTTCAATGCTTGAATCTTCCTTGGAGAATGGGTAAGAGAATGATTCTCTCTTTCTTGAATTTGTGTGTCCAAGATTGCCTAAAATAGTGTGTAAGAGGCCTATTTATAGTCCTTAAGGTCCCCTACAAACCCTAGCAAAAGTCTCCAAAAAGTGCCCCTTGCATGTGCTTTGGTCCCCACAACTTTCTGTCTCTTCATCATTTTTTTTCTTAACTTTGCAAGTGTAGGCCATGACCGTGGCTTGCTACTACCCAGAATTCATGGTCATGGTACTCTCCTCTATGACCGTAGTGATTGCCTCCATGACTGTGGCCTCCAATGCCATGACCGTGGCCTCTAATGCCATGACAGTGGCCTCCAATGGTCATGATCGTGGTCCAGGGTGTGGCCTCCAAACTTGTTCCTTGCAGAGACGAACGCGAGGCCCTTTGACCCAATTTTTCTCGCGTTTTCTTCCATTAATCTTGCCACTTTAAAAACATATTTTTTAAGCCTTTGCTTCTATTTTTTTTTATCTCATTTCTCACCAAATTCAACATCCTATAATTATCACAAACATTATAAGAAATTTTCCACAAAGTCATCATTTAGAGGATTAAAATAGATAAATTCTTGCTAGAATCAATATGTAAATTTAGCATACATCAGTTATACTAATTGTACTTGTGTTGTTGTCCACATGTACTTGGTTATAGTAGTCAAAAAAATTCTTTATTAACACTATATGTATTCAGGTTGTACTCCACATGTACTCTTTCTTTGATGGTCAACAGAGCCTTCATAACACTACTATGTACTCTGGTTGTACTCTATATGTACTCGAGTTGTACACTATACTCCGGTTGTGCTCTTTTTCATTGGCTTAAATGGTTTCGTGAAAGTGTGGTCAACAGTTTGACCGCGTGATCAACAAGCGGTCAAACTGTTGTATTTCTGAATATTTTATCCCTTTTTAAATTTTTGGTATGTTTTTTAAAGTTGTTGTATTTGTGAAATGATTTTTGTTTTATTACCTATTTTTGCACATCACCCTATATATATACAATTTCAAAAAATAAAGTATTGATTACTAACCAACATAATCATTTTAATAATAAGTCACTCTATTAATTAGTTCAATTTCAAAAATATAGCCAGCACAACAAAAAGAAATAGAGTTTCAAAATATAACCTATGTATCAAAAGCTGTAATCCACTCACCTGGATGTCCAAGCAAAATCTGTCAGGCATCACAATCTAGCGGTTGATCATGCTGGCAAGAACAAGAAGGTGAAACATAGTATCAGAAACACATATATATCAGAAACAAATCGAAACGTGGTACTGTGTCAATACCAATGTATGCAATGCAAATGTAGGCCCTTAAGATTACTGAAAACTTACTTCAAATGAGAATTTGTAACTCTCGACCCAAAATTTAGAATCTACATAAAATTAAAGTTTAGTCCCCGATCTATATAAAATTATATTTTAGTCCCAAGACCTCAGAAAATTACAAATTAGTTCTCAAAGTATTCTCAAATTATCAAGCAGTCCTCTAAATAGTTAGAATTCCCAAATTAGTCTTCAAACTCTAAAAAATTGCAAATTAGTCCCAACATGCAAAATATCAAATCTGGTCCTCAATTTATTCATAATCATGAAAATTAATATTTTAGTCCTTTCGATAGAAAACTACCCAAAAACGTCCAACTCTCGATTCAACCAATAAAAATCGTTTTCAATCACCTACCGTAAACTCTAATCAACCTCTTGAACAAGAATCTGGCATCAGTTTCATCAAAATGACAACAGAATTGTCCAAATTGCTCAAACCCAAACTAAACCCTAGCCCACTTAAAAACTCTTCAAATCTTTGATTCCAAGATTAATATATGTTCTTTTAGCCTTAACCCATCATAATCTAACATCCTTTAACATACATTTCAACTCAAATTGACAGAAATATGAACCCTAGCTAAATTCGGCCAAAAATGAAAATGCTTGATTCAAGAACGAAAATGAGTAATTAAGTGGAACGGAAGGTTGATATTACCTCAAGAGATGCCTAGGATTGATGGGTAAGCAATGGAAATGTGTATTGGATGGATTTGAGGTGGTTTGAGTGAAAGAAAGAGTGTGAACCGAAATGGGTCGGGGTACCCGTTAGTTGACTCACCAAACTTGGTAGTCAACTACCCAAGAACACTCCTCACTAGTCGATTACCCAAATGGTGAGTCGACTACTCAAACCATGGGTTGACTGGTGAAGGTTGAATTCTCACAACTTATTTTCCTCCACTTCTTTCACTCAATCTAATCGAACACCACCAAGATCAAAAGTCCCAACTCACTCCAAAACACCATCAAACACCTAATCCTCATCTCTAGCAACTAATCATCATCTCAAACATCCAAAGATCCAAGAAAATCAAATAGATCACTATAGGAAAACTTGACGGATCGAGCGAGGTGCTACATACTTTCCCCCCCTCAAAAGAAATTCATCCTCGAAATGCCACACAAACCAGATCAATACTAAGGTCGAACCTAATCTCCAAATCTGGACCAACCAAAAAATATTCTCAACAGACATCAAGTTTGAGTCTCCAAAGTAAATCATAACCTCAATGCTTACAGAAGAATAAATGACAAAGTATTAAACCATAAATCTACCAGACCTCAAACTCACTCGAACCCAGGTATGCAAAAGGAAATGATATAGAGTATACAGAGGCTGAGTTAGAGACAAAGATGCTGAAAATGCATGAATAGACACAAAGACAGAAGGCATATGAGCAAAGACAGAGACAAAAGGTAGCAACCTATGGATCTGCAGAGCCAAAGAGGTGTGGATATTTAAGCCGCATCTTGTCCTCGGCTTTCCAAGTGGCCTATTCTACTGAATGATGTTGACAAATCATTTTCATTGAAGCGATCTCTTTGTTATGAAGTCTCTTGACTTGTCGATCGACAATTCTCATAGGAGCCTCATCGTAAGACAAGTCTGGTCGAACCTCAACAGACTGCAAGAACAAAACATGGGATAGATCAGGAACATAATTCCTCAGTAGAGATACATTAAACACTGGGTGAACAGATGCAAACTGAGGTGCTAGTGACAAAGATAAAGAACAACCCCAACACGACCCTTTCAAACGACCCTTCTTTCCAAATCTAATCGCGTCTTTCATAAGCGACACTTTCAGAAATACATGATCTCCAACTGAGAATTTCAAATATTTACGCTTTGGATTAGTGTAACTCTTTTGGCGACTATGCATGGTCTGAATCCATTGTTGAACCAGCTTAACCTTCTCAGTAGTCTCCAAAATACGATCTAGCCCCAAAGGCTCTCTCTTTCTATCCGGCCTCGACCCAACACAAATGAGATATGCACTTTCTACCGTATAAAGCCTCGTAAGGCTCTATCTCGATACTCGAGTGGTACGAGTTGTTATATGAAAACTCTACCAATGGAAAGTGAGAATCCCAACTCCCACCAAAATCCACAGTGCACACTCTCAACATATCCTCCAAATTCTGAATTGTACGCTCAGGCTAACCATTGGTCTGCGAATGAAAATCCGTACTAAAATTCAATCGAGTACCCAACTCATCTTGCCGTTTACGCAAAAAAATACAAAGTAAACTGAGGTCCTCTGTCAAACACTATAGAGATCGTCACTCCATGCAAACATACAATTCTCTCACATTTATAAGCGATTTGGTATTGTTGAGCCTTTAACTACAGCTGAGGAAGTGCATTTATAAGGTCACTCCATGCAAACACTAGACTACATGAATCTTTTTACTAGTAGGAACATGAATGATCATAGCCACTGTCTTGAACAGTGAAGAACCACTGCTACTAGCTTCCTTTCCTTTAGACTCATCAGGAGACTTAAAGATAGTCTCAATAGTTTCATCCTTCCGTCGATAGAAAGTATAGTCTTGCGACTGAATAGGCTTGTTAACTGTACAGATCTTCTCGTAGTTAGTTAGCCAAGAATGAAGGACTAACTTTTCCAAGTTCTCATTATCCAACTGTTTTGGAGCCTGGACAATAGTTGGAACTATGTCTACAGTTTCAGAGAAAACATATAGAGCATATGGAGAATCATAGCCGTTAAGGTCAACAATATGGTCTTGCACCCTGAAGCACACTTGTTGGTGCAATGTAGCTATATTAGAAGTAGCTACATGAGATACTCCTTGAATCTAGATCTGAACCTTCATCCCGGTAGAGAGATTTGGATGTTTGAGTGACATGACGAAGTTGGGATAAAAGGTAAGCATCACACTTCTAGCGTTTAACGTAGTCATAACAGAACCGATGACTGCGTGTTGATAGTCCAAGTCCCTTGAGTCAAGGAGTGCCATTCATGCTGTAACTGGACATCCCTTTCTACCATTGTAGGTCAGAAGTAATCTGATAGCACCCCAGTGGAGATGGGTGTATCATTCCTTGAGAGATTAATTAATCAAAGACTGAGGGATTTCGATGGTGATGTACTGCTCCTGTTCTGTAGCAAGCAAGTTGCTCTGATCCATACGTGACGCCTGTACGTATTCTTTTGGTCGAGGTAGACTTATGTGTAGTAGATGCCGTATAGAAACAGCTGCTCGGGGTTTTCATAAACTGTATAAGGGTTGATAAGTGGTTGTATGGAAGAAGAAACATGAGCTTTTTCTGTAATGTAACTGTATTCTACCAGTTTATCAAGCTTATTGGTTTATTAGGAATTAAAGGATAGTGTTTTAGATAGTTGGATGATATCTGTGATAGAAGGTGTACTAGAAGTAGATGGTAAATCAGAAGGTGTATCCATAGTTTGTGTTTAAATCCTATTATTTTCTTACTCTCTTTTGAAAAAATCTTGAAAATTAATTAGGTTGTAGTTTCTAACTCTGATACTAAAAAGGGCTGATCAATTTTATATTACAATAAAGAACCGTTAAATGGTTTTTAAAAATCTGTATACAGTTCTTAAACATTTCTGTGCCAAATTTTTACTAACTATACGAAACTTTTAAAACGGGCCGATAACATACTTGTCCCTCTTTTAAAGTTAAATTACAAAACATTAATACGCAACCACTTTTTCCTTATTTCGGACGGATCCGAGCATTTTTTAAACATTTCATACAATAAAAAATACTTCTCCGTACAAATTTCAGTTCAGTCTTTTTTTAGTTATTTTTTCAATTTTAATCCTTATATTTTATTATTCTTTCTCATTTTAGTCATTTTTGACTTTTTTAAAATTATTTCTTTTTCAATCATTTTTTTAAATCGAAAATTTAGTCCTTTTAAAAAATTTTAATTTTTTTGTCAATTTAATATCAACTTAAATAAATTTTTTTGTCATTTTCAACATTTTTTAAATTATTTTTTTATTTAAATATTAATTTGATATCAACATAAAATAAACCTTTTAGTACATTTCAACTTTTTTTCTTAAATCATCTTTTTTCAACTTAAACATTAATTTAATATCAACTTAAAATAAACCTTTTAAAAAATTAAACTTAACAATCCTTTTAAATATCAACTTAAAATAAACATTAAATTAAACATTTTTACATTCTTTTCAGAACCTTTTGAAACTTTTTAAAAACTTGAAACTATCTAAAATCTAGAGAAAAAAAACTCTAAACAAACCTTACATAAACTTTTCTTTTAAACCCTTAGATAAATTTGAAACAAAATTGACAAATTAAAAGCAACCTCAAATCAATTGTGTATAAATTTCATGTAAACCCTCAGAAAACTAATTCAGTTATACATCAATAATTTCTTTTTAAAAAAATTAATAAATACAAATAGAGACAAATTTAACTTTTGACACAATTTTTAAACTTTAAAAATAATTTATTTACAAAGCAAGAGTTAAAATGCAAAAAACACAGAAGGCAAGACATGCTATGAAACCCTAGTTGCCGCTCAAACACCCACAACCGGCCGAATCCTCCAGAAGCTGACCGCCACTGAGGCGCAAGGAAGAAGACGGCGAGGCACGATGAAGAAAATGAGCGTGGTGCGAGGAAGGAAGGCGACCGAAGAGCGACGGCTACGGATGGCGACAAGCGAACCAGATTTGAGGCGGAGAATGACAGAACCAAGGCTGAGAAGGCCGAGAAGTCCAGATCGACCAAGCGGAAGACAGATTGGAGTGCGCGTGGCGACCGAGAATTCCAGATCTGCGGAGAGAGAAAAATAATCGGAGAGAGAGAGAGAGAGAGCAGGAGCATATCGCGCGAGATAAAGGTTAGATCGACACGAGGATGAAATGAGAGAGGGAGAACCAGAAGAGGGAGGAGGAGAGGTCCATGGCGACGACGGTGGAGAGAGACAAGTAGAGTGAAGGGAGGAGGGGGCGGAGGTGGACGGAGAAGAAGAAAGGCGGAGAAGAGGGAGACAATGGGGAGAGAGGAGTGAGAAAAGAAATGATTAAATGAGGAGAATAGGAAAAATTGAGGATATAACACAAATTACATGCATATGAATAAAGAAATTTTTTCGTTCAAGACGTTAAAATTGTTGATCCTATTAAAATAAAAATACAGAGGGTATAAATTTAGAAGAAGTATAAAGTGAAATTTACAGTGAAAAAAATATCACATGCCCACTTCTTTAATCATTTGGGCGTTGGTATTAATTCAACAAGAAGTCTGAAAGGTTGCGAGCTTTAAGTTTTGGAGGACTGTTTAGTTGGGCTGAAAATTGCCAAGTCAAAGTTGAACGGTGGTAAATCCATCTTCCTTTCTCGAATTTTATAAAATCGAACAAGTCAGATGTCGGGAGTTTATCTAACGCTCAAGTTACAACACTTGACAAAATTTCAGTATGATTTTGGGAATTTATTTATAAAAGAATTAAGGAGACGCGTTTTTTAAAAAATATTCTCGTGTATTAGTGAATGAAAAGCAAAAACTCATTTATTTGTCTGTTGCACTTTGATTAACTTATTTTATTTGAGTTTGGTCAATTTGTTGAGTTTAATGGGATTTTGACCCATGCCACACCCAGTTGGATATTTTTCTTAGGAATCTTTGGTAGTTGAAGAGAAAGTGGACATTATTACATAAATTCGGACCAAAACAATCACAACAGATCACGATGTTGATTGTTTGGCCCCTTTAACAGAACAGTGCAGAAATCATGGCCACAAAACTCCACCAACTCCTCCGTTGAAGTCAGTGCATGGTGGGTATCATAGAAATAGAAAGGGCCTTTACATTGTATGCGTCCGACATCTGTTTAATATTCATTAAACCTACGGTTGTTTGTTTGTCTTGTTCTTTTTCTTGTACAAATCCTTCATGTTCATCGACAGGTTAGTTTTTGTTTTTTTTTGTTTGACTTTTCTGAATTCTTGTGCCTGGAGAATGAAATTTGAAATTGAATTATCTCGGCTTCACATGCTTTATTTGGTTTTATCTTCCATTGTTTTGAAATTTGAAATACTACTTGCTTGACTTGGTGCTTCACTGCAGATACTTGCTGTCGTCTTCAAACATTGCTGTATTTTGGGAAAAGCTGTTTTCTTGATGCTTCTTATTATACAAAAATTGTTATCTTTCATCTGAAGAGAAGCGGGATTCATTATGGTGCTGTGTGAGAGGCAACATACTATGCAAAATCTGTTTTCTTGATGCTTCTGATTATACAAAAATTGTTATCTTTCATCTGAAAAGAAGCGGCATTCATTATGGTGTTGTGTGAGAGGCAACATACTATGCACATCAGGGTTTCTCTTGTGGTTTTACTGCTCTTTCATGCTAAACTTTTCTCTTCAAGTGGAATCAGTACAAATGGCGGTTCGAGACCCAGCACTTTGAATATAGGGGCTCTTCTATCCTTCAATTCCTCTGTGGGCAAGGTTGCAAAAATTGCCATAAAAACTGCAGTTGAAGATGTCAATAATGACCGAACCGTCCTTGCTTCAACCAAGCTGCATCTTACCATTCAGGACACCGACTATGGTGGATATCTGGGAATGGTTGAGAGTATGTTCTTGTTAATATCACCTCTTTCTTTTTGTTAAACACATATAGTTTTGACAGATAAATAGTTCTGCTGAATTGTTATTTCTAATTTGTTAATCCCATTGCTGCAACAGCTTTAAGCTTGATGGGAACAGAAACAGCAGCCATAGTTGGTCCCCAGTTCTCTGTCACTGCTCACGTCATATCACATATTGTCAACGAGCTTCAATTGCCCATGTTATCATTTGCCGCCACAGACCCCACACTGTCTACACTTCAGTATCCATTCTTTGTAAGGACAACCCAGAGTGATGTATTTCAGATGGCTGCAATAGCAGATGTAGTGGACTACTATGGTTGGAGGGATGTGATTGCTATCTTTGTTGATGATGATTATGGAAGAAATGGGATCGCAAGTTTAGGAGACAAACTAGCTCAGAGACGGTGTAGGATTTCTCATAAAGCTCCATTGAGCCCTGAGGCTACCCGAGATGACATCACCAATGTACTGGTCAATGTAGCATTAATGGAGTCGAGGATACTTGTTCTTCTAGCTCATCCGAATTGGGGACTAGAGGTGTTCAAAGTGGCAAAATATCTCAGCATGATGGGAACCGGGTATGTGTGGATAGTTACCGACTGGCTCTCCACTGTCTTGGACAGTGAGCCTCCCCTTCCCTCAGAAGTAATGGATGACATTCAAGGGGTTCTTACATTTCGCATGTACACACCAGATACGCAACAGAAGAGAAAGTTCGCTTCTCGCTGGAGCACATTGACCGCTGAAAGTAGAGAGGAAGATAAAGGCTTTATTGGATTAAATACTTATGGTCTATACGCATATGACACTGTGTGGCTGCTTGCTTACGCCATAGATGAATTTTTCAGTCGGGGGGGGAATATTTCATTTTCACATGATCCAAGGTTGAAAGAGCTGCATCGGGGGAAGTTGAATCTGGACGCCATGAGCATTTTCAATGAAGGAAAGTTGCTGCTCAATATCATTTTTCAAGTCAACAAGACTGGTCTGACAGGCGCAATCAAGTTTACTTCAGACAAGAACCTCATTCATCCTGCATATGAAGTCATCAATGTGGCTGGCACAGGCTTCAGAAGGATCGGTTACTGGTCTAATTATTCTGGCTTATCAGTTGTGCCTCCAGAA
>CAODLS011286336.1:0-30320 GCA_948243855.1 Flueggea neowawraea | reverse complement strand
TTAATAATAACTGACGTACGTGACTTCTATGTTTGAATCATCCAATAGCTTCTGTTTTCAATCCGGAGCATCTTGCGTACGTGAAACTCCATCTCACGTACTTGAGATCAATGTGACGTACGTGACGTTTTACGCTTGCGTACGTCAATGAACACACACGTACGTTAACTTCATATGATGTACGTGAAACGTGCTTCAGAGGGTTCCAGTAGCTTCTGTTTGTATTCAGACCCTCTATCACGTACATGAAGATATCCTGACGTACGTGAGATGCTTCTATGACTTGGTTTCGCCAATTCAAACTTTCCAACGTGTTTCTCTTCAATTCAAACGTTTTGCTCTTCATCAAAATCTTTTACTCATCATTAAAACACATAAGCAACTTATTTTTGATCACCCATGATCCAACAACACACACATATATATGTATGTACATATATATCTATGTATATATATATATATACATACATACATATATATACACATACATACATATATGTATATGTATTTATGTATATATATATATGTATATATATATATGTCATACATACATATACATACATACATACATACATATATATATATATATATATCTACACACACACACACACACATATATATATATATATATATATATATATAATACATATATATGCATCAACATCATATTTTTCATTGAAAATCGAATCTTTAACCCTTAATGTTGGAACCACTAGAGCATTACATAATATGCTGGAGTAACAATTTTTAATATGATTAGACATTATAACACCAAACAGTAAGTTTTAGTATTTTTAAAATTAATATTAAGGTACAAAAATTGGGAGAACCTACTGGAGGAATTTGAAAACTTCATCTTTGTTCTGTGGGATAGATTCCCGGGCTGACTGAACTGTACTAACTATTTTGCCTTTAGCTGCGCTTGCCGAGTCCTGAACGTTCTCTCCTAATTGTTGTGCCTTAGCCTAGCCCAATTTATAGTATGTATCTAGATACATACATATATATATATATATACATACATACATATGTATATAAATATATACACATACATACATATATATTTGTATATATATATATGTATGTATGTATGTATGTATACATTCATAGATACATATATGTACACATACATATATACATATATGTCTATATGTATATATATATGTGTGTGTATGTATACATATATCGGTTCTAGTTTCGGTTCGGTTCGGTTCAGATATTATTTAAGATCTAGACTTGAATTAAATGAAATTTTCGATTTAGTTCAATTCGAATATTTTTAGGACCCGTGTTCAATCCTAATTACACCACAGTTGCCTTGGCGCATAAATCTTGTGATTCTTTCCAAGAATTCATAACCCAAAGCATAGGAATATGGTTTTTTTTTATGTACAAAAATTGACGGCAGTACCATTTATAATTTATTATATCAGCAACAAACCTGCCAGCTGCCACTGCTTTTAGCATTTGCAATATTAATTATTCTTCTTTTCTTCAAGACCATGTGGAGAACATGGCCATGTTTTTGCAGACCTAAACCTAACTATTAATTGTTTTTGTGCATACAAAAAGAAAATTGAATTTATGTCTCGAATATTGTGGCAATGGTACTGGAAAATTTAGAAGAAGAACGAAAGAACATGTACTACTGCATTGTAGGGTATTGTACTTCTCCAAAACGAAATGTACGACAAATGAAATTGCTAATAGAGCATTACACTTAACGCATTTTCCGCAATTACTTGATTGAACATGCACAGATGGGTTAAAACCAGAAAAAAGTAGTGGTAAATAACTCTTTTTTTGCTCGGGTTGTTGTGGTCCGGAGATGTTGCGGTGTGGGGACATACTCTTAAATGGTTTTTTTTCTGTCACTTAATTATTTGTTTAGCGCATGAGTGAAAACACGTTCTTAGTAAAAATAAGTAGTTTTTGAGATTGAGTTTTAATTTTCCAACAAATCTGGTCGTCCACCGATTTACAAAAGCAACCAATGATTTTCAAAACAAAAAATTATAGATTGTCCACAATACTGATTTTCATTAAATAATATGGATGGCCCATATTGCTTAAAAAATATAATTCAATTTGAGGCATCTCCTGTACCTCTCATACCACACATTATTCGACCCACAACAAATGTCAATTTTTTTGGATGATGTATGTGGAGGTAAAAAAAATATTAAAATAAGCTTATAAAAACGAATAAGTTGTTAGTTCAACGAATAACATTCCAACTTCGGTTGGTCATAGTTCAAATTTAAAGAAAATAGAGTTTATGCGCCGTTTCGCATTTACCAATGGTTGACGTAATTGTTTATAAAGAAAAATAATTTTTTTTCAGCATTAAAGTAATAAAAATATTTTTTCATACTGATACTCCAATACCATGTAACCGAGTCGGATAGGTGATGTTATGCTATAGCAATATCATCTAGCTGCCTTGTCCCAACTGTGTGACTTGAAGGGTTAGGGTTATCCATTGACTTTGTGCAGCAAAAAGTGATGAATATTGTTCACAGTTGAAGACGATTGGTTTCTTCTTCCTCTTTGACTTACATACATCTGTTTGAAGCTCAGCTATATACACTCTTTTGTCCAAATCTTGATCAGTTTCGCATCTCAGGTGCAGCCTCTCTAACATAAAATGCGCTTATAAATGTTTCATTTGTATTTGAAACGATGATATAATTACTGCTTTTCCTTGTCTTGATTGCTGATTAATACTCAGAATAAGCAGATTGTCATTATAGTATTATAATTCGTCTTGTCTTTTTGAGGTAAAGCATTTTGATTAACGCACATGAAACTTGGTACAAACAGGAAGTTCTTGCTGCGGTGACCATCAGAACTGTGCTTTCTGATATTCATTTCATCGGCACCAGGGAGAGGTCGAGGTTTATTTTAGGGTTCATAAGCCAATATGGTCATGACCATATAGTTTTTATTCTTGATTTCTGTAATCAATGCAGTGTAAGAAACTTGATCAGGAACACTCTTGGGATCAAATTAAATAGGGTTTTGTCAATAATTGGGTGCCTCACACATGTCTTGTCCGCATCCTAACAATCCCCATGATGTAGTTGATGATCACCATTGTCCTCTACCAATTGAAGCTTCAGATACATTTTGGCCATTTCTACAAGACAATATTGATAGCTTACTGCTTCCTTTTCAGAACAACATTAATGGCGGTACTCACGTGGAGAATCATCCGGGTAACAAATATCCAGCAATGATCACCAGCACAAGCATAGAAAAGAGACCAGCAAACATATTCACACACGGCCAGATTGATGGCATTTTTGATAACATTCAAGACAATTACTTCTCGTACCATCATCAAGTTTCGGATGATCAAACACTTCTTCTTCATAAGCAAGAGAAAGTTTCAGATGATCTGTTATTAACTTCTGTCATGCAAGAATCCGCCATGGAATCACTAGCTTGTAATGACGATGACATGGATCATTCAGGTGCAATTCTTGGGCAATTGGTTGAGTCTGGCATGGATGAAAAATTAAGGCAAGAAGAGAGAGTAGAGACAGGAAAGATAAAACAAAGGTATGCGAGAAGGATGCATAAAGTGAGCAAAGCAGAAGAGTCGACATCAAAGAAAGAGGAACATAATGCTAAAGAGAAAGTACGTAGAATGAAGCTCAATGCTTCCTATTTGGCTCTTGGCTCTCTTCTTCCACATTCTAGGAGATCAAAGGTGCATTCACTAACCTGAATAGCTAAAATTTCTTCCAAGCTTAATTTTATTCTGCAAGAAATTCACATTCATTCATCGGACCCTAATAAAGGAAAATTAAGATTAATTAAATTTTTCTCGAAATTTGATCCAATATTTATTAGTGATCAAATCATTTCATTATATATTTTGCTTAACTACATATTAAAATGCCTATATTACCGTATTGTTCATATATATGAAACCTCGTACATATGTACTCCTATTTTTACATATAACCTCTTTATTTATTTTAAGTAAGGATCATTTTATCCTTCAAATTTAGGGTGATAATTTTTGAGACAAAGTGATTACATGACATAACATGATACATTTTTAGAACGGTTTAATTCAGCATAAACATGTTCAGATTATAAATATGTCGACACATTTATGATACATTAAAAAACCATTTTGTAGATGGGTTGACATTTTTAACTTGTTGGCAATACGAATTGATCCATTTAACTTAATCATATAGATGTGTCAAGTGTATGACTTGTGTACGACCCGTGTAAAACTCATTTAATAAATTAATTATATAATAATTTGATTATTTTTTTAAATTAGTTATTTGTACTATTAAATAGATCAAATGAATTGTGTTTTAAATGAGTTATGTGTGTTTTAGCATGTCAATGAATGTAAACAAATTAAACATATCATATTATGTCAACTGACCTTTTTAGAAAACGTGTCTTATAGCATTATATGTATAATAACAGGTCGTGTATGAGTTTAAAAATTCCGACACGTTTATTAATCGTGTTGTGTTCATTTCGTGTCTCGCTAATATGAATTGCGACCCCCACTAAAAACCAAAGACTTGCACCCCAACGGGGCACCGATTAATGATAACCAAACATGTACTGCATAGTTTCATACTTACCAATTAATTGATGAAATATGAAAAAAAAAAAATAATGAAAGCCCTACACTTATATTCTCGCATGCATATTTATAGAAGGTTAACAACCAGCTAGAATCAATTATTACCACTTGTTGATGATAGATTGGTAAAGGGATATTCTTCTTTTAAGTATTACTGCAAATTATTGGGAAGTTCCTCTTATTTAATTTTTATTTGGAGATATTGTAGAAGAGAAGGAGTGCAACAGTTATCATTGACAAAGTTCTTGAATACATTCCAGAACTAGAGGCTGAAATAGAAAAGCTCAAGCTAAAGAAAGATAATCTACTCTCCAAGACCGAAACCAAGAAGCCTATGCAACCAAACGAAAATGCAGAAGTAATTACATCAGTTCCAGCAATTTCAGTGCAGCAAGTGAAAAAAGGAGAAGTTATCATACAAATCTGTCTGCCAAAAAAGCAGCAAAAGAAGTTATCAGATGTATTGCTCAATATAGAAGAAGAAGGCGTGGCCATTGCAAGTGCTTCGTCAATTGATGTTTGTGAAGACATCATTTGCTACCATTTACATTTAAAGGTATGTGCTGATTCTTTTTTCCTTAATGAGATCATGACAATATTTAGATTTAAAGATATGCAGGGACTTGAATCCGTTCTTAATTTCTACAGATCTTCAACTTATAGGCCATGCATATTTGCCTATAAATATTGAATAAAACCTTTAACACTATTTATTAGGTCATTAGAATGAGATTAATATTTAGCATGAGTTCGAATATGGAATTAACTAGCACCCTTTTTTTTTTGCCTAGAATAGGTAGCTTAATTATTAAACACTCACACTTAAAGACCTTAAAGACCATGAGATCTTAAATTCAAAGCACAAAAATGGTGATGAAGGATATTCAAGGATATGGTGATGAACTTCTCCTTTTTGAGACCTATTTATGATCTATAAAAGAAAAAAAAAATAGCACTTTTTTTTATAAATAACTAGCATTAGGTATAGGATATGAGAGGATTATATATATATATATATATATATATATAATTTGAATAAAAGCACAAAAATGAAAAATAGGAAAAGAATTAGAATATAATTTTATACATCCAAATGTAAATATAATTAAAATTTAATGAACCATCAAACAGGATTATATATATTTTTAAAAACAATAAAAAAATGAAATTCATAAGAAATTCATTCAAAAAAATTAAATAATGTTCATGCCATATTCGTATTCTAACAATAGAAAATCAAATTAGTATTATCTTTATTACGTGTGTTTGAATGGTCATTAATATTAATTATGTATAGTAGTGGATCAGGATTGATATGTTTGGGAATATGAACTTAATCTAAGCAGAAGTTTATATTGTTGTTACTACTACTGTTGCTACTACTAAAACTAATAATTTTAAATTATTATTATTATTATTATTATTATTAAAAAATAATTTTGAGGATATATAGCAAACCCTCCACCCTCTGTCAAGAATCGACCCATAAGCAAGAGTCGTTATTAATATATCAAGATCATATCCCTAACTTACGCTATTACTTAATTTGCAGCTAGATGGAAATCCGCTCGAAGTTGTCTACGTTGCATTGTTAAAAGAGAAAATAACTTCTTGGTTGTGCTAAAGCAGCTGCATGGGATTACTGACTACCTATAAGTAGACAACCTGCAAGAAATCGAACTTTTGGTGGGGAAAATTTAGCGGCAAAATTGTTTTTTCCACAAATAAAGTTTTTTTTTGGTGAAATTCTTGTTTTGCTACTAATTTACATGGTTAGTGGCAAACATTTTTGCTCTTAAAGATCTAGTTTCTTGTAGTGACATTTCAGCAAGTTACCATATCTTCATCACCAAACTGTCTTTGAAGACATCAAGAACGTCAAAACTTTGTCAAGTTGATTTGCAAGCTCACCATATAAACATGACCAAGCTCTATACACTTAGGTACTTGCAGAGGATCATTTATGCAGCATATTGGAAGGCGAGCGGAAACTTTTGGTGGGTTTACAGGGGTTATTTACAATTGAATTTTTATTATTATTTTTTTAGTTTATAGATTGTGATTTTAATGCGAGAGAAATGTGTGTTTTTTGTTTTTGAATTTGAGAGAGATTTGCACATAGTGTGACACCCCAACCTTAAATAACTATGCATAGCATACTTTTATTGGTACATGCATTGCATAAGTATTCTCATATAAAATTTATTAGTTAAAGTTATAATTTAAGAACATAGATAAGAAATTAACTAGAAAATAATTTTTAGATACTATACAAGTAGTCACGACAAATGCCAATCAAAGCTATATGATATAGCCTAAAATTACACAATTATTTAAGCAAGAATATATCCATTTTTCCTCCTTTAAATCATTCTTTTGTGGTAAAATTGATATGATATTTGTGACATTTGTATGATGATACAATTTGGAGAAAAATGAGAGGAAAAGAGTGCAAAAGAGGTGCAAAATGGAAAGGCTCTAAACAATCCCTTGAAAACTTGAAGACAATGAAGAATTGGTGAAGGGAAGACTTGTCACGGCCGTGATGGCCAACCCTCATGGTCGTGACAAGCGGAAAACATGGAGAAGCACCCCTAGAAGAGTGTCACAACCGTGAGGGAAATGTGTCATGGTCGTGACCATGTCGCAGTTTCCCTCACGGTTGTGACACAAGGGAAATGTGGCACTCATTCGTGGGCAGATTTGTGTCATTCGTGACACACTTCAGGGGAGGAAAGAGAAATGATGGAAGAAACCAAAATTGTGGGGACCAAAGGCATATTCAGGGGGCATTTTTGAAAGACATGTGCTAGGTATTTGGGGCATTTAGAGGCCTATAAATACTCCTCACACACACCATTTTGTGCATCTCTTAACATCCATACTCACCTTCAAAGCTTAAGAGAGAGAGAGAGAGAGGAGCAAAGAAGAGGAAGAAAGGGGTGTTCCTTGAAGAGACCTATGGTCTTAGAAAGAAAACCCATTTACCTTTTGTTTTCCATTTCTCCTTTCATTTATGGTGTTGTGGTTTTATTTTAAGGTTAGTTTTTATTTTTATTTTTTCTTAAACAATGGTAGTTAGATTTTGTGTTTGGACGTTGAGTTGTAATTTTTTATGAATACTTGTTATATTTATGAATGAGTTTTGTGTTGTATGTTCAATATTTGAAGATTGATTTATGGGTTTTGTGATTTATGTTCTATAGTTGAATGAATGCCCTAGGATTTGATTTAATGGCTTGTTTTAATTGACTATTATTGAGCTTGATCAGCTTGATGGTAGTTTAAATAAGCCTAGTTGATGAATTGAGAGATGAAGGCTAAGTGAGGTCCACAAGCATTAAACTTGCATGATTTAGGATAGACATATTCTATGCATGTGAGGTGTTCGATGAAATTCCTCAAATGACTTAATGAGCCTAGTTTGGCTAGGTGTGGCCGAAAGGACCCACCTAAGAAGCGTAGGTACGACTCGAGTGACCTCGAGAGAGGCCTTTGGTTAGCCTTGTGGAGAGAATACTTAATCCCAAAAACCCATTGCATTGATTTAGTAATTAGTAGTCTTTGTTTACTTCTCAACGTTCCAAAAGCTTTTGCTTACTTTGTTATTTTCGTTTTATGTTTTTTAAACCAAACCCCTTACAATTCAAAATCTCGATTTTTATTGTTTTCTTTTTCTTTTCGATCATTAACTAGTACACGTTCCCTGTAGATTCGATACCCGAGGGATACTCCTAATAGAAAACTACATTAACAATTGTGCACTTGCGGTTAATCGACCACTATAGTATTGAATTTATATTTAAAAATGATAACTTATTTTTAATACATGTCAAATAGGATTAGAGATAATAAAGGATACTAAAATTGAAAAGACAAAATTTATCAAATGAAGTAAACAAAGGACTAGAAGGAAAACAAATGAGAAAATGAGACCAAAAGAGAAAAATTGTCATGTAAAGGTGTAAAAGTGATTAAACATTTATCCGTAGCCTACATTTAGTGTCCTTAACATCATAATTGAGTAAATCATTAGCTCTCATTTTGGTCTATAGCTGCCCATATCAACTAACCAAGTTAAAAATTAGCTAACCAAAATTGAAGATAAGGGTGTGATTGAGTCGGCAACCGTACCCAATATAAAAACGTTTTCCTTGTTTCAAGCACACACACACTTTAGCCCTGTATTTATTTTCTAAAACACTATCTTTATTCTTTACTTATGTCCAAATCATAATCACTCAGAAAACTCAACGTAGCTAAGCTTGGATACAAGCACAAAAGTTGAAGGATTATCAAGGTAAAGAAATTCTATACTAGGTTAGGTTGTAAATTCTACTGAAATTTTTGTAGTTTGAATTAGTTTTTGAAACTTTTCAGAAACAGGGAAATGGGAATCTAGTTTCCAAATCAAAAAACTTTTCCTTATTTGGATTTCTTTAAACGAAGTAACGAACAAAACATTAGGGAATTGTCTATTTGCCATGTTTCAGTTTGTGGTCTGAATTGATAAATTTACTACACCTTTTGTAGGTGGAATTAGACAACGTGACTTATATCCTTAGAAATATGTATGTTTCTAGTTTCTAAATAAATTTACAAAGATCAATTTGGTGCTGAAATGAATGAAATATGGTCGAATTATTAGGAGATGTATAATCTGCCCTGTAACTGGAATAAGGCAGTGGTTTTGTATGACTTTGAAAATTCACCCTAAATTATATCAATTGAACTAGGATTCATAATTTATATGGACAGAAAGATCAAGATGTATAATTTCATGAAAAATTTATATCAAATTCATTTGAAGTCTATAACTCCAGATATACCAAGAAGAACATAGACTGCTCAGTTGGAACAAAACTAAGAAAAACACTTTTGGGACTATTTTGGTATGTTTCAACAATAGGGACCGAACTGAAATTTCATATAACAAAACACCAACAACAGAATGAGAACAAATGTTTATAGGTTATATATGCAATTGGTCTATAGTTTAACTAAATTCAAAGAATTGAATCATTCCCTAAGATATAAGAACAAAATTGAAAGAACTTGTATTTAAGGGACTAGTCCATAATTTTTACAGAAAATAGTATTTGATATTAATATATGTAATTTTTAATATTGTATAGACCCGAAGGATCCAAACACTCATAGATTAGGGGAACAAGAAGTCCTTCGTACTTGGCACGTATAGTAGAGGCCCAAGTGATTAGAATCCACAGGTGTTTCCATTTGTTTACTATATGTTTTAGAAGTGCGAAATGTGATAGTTTTATCGTGATATATGCATATGTGATGATCTTGGATTATACGTGTAAATATTGGAAATACTAGATGGAACATATATGTTACACGTGTATATGCTTTGAGTTATCTGTGAACTTGTTGCGAGTAAATGATAAAAGATGTTATCTGATATTATCGAATATAGCTTATCGTATAATATGAATATTTTATTTGATCAGGTTTATCGTTATCAGACACAAGTTGATATGAAATGATTTACTGTTATCGTTGTCTATACTTTTGTTAAATCTGTTTATATGTTTTGTTTGGAAAAAAAAAATTGTATGTACACTTTGTTATCAATGATACGTATGAAAACATGTTGTATGATTATAATTTCATATTAAAGAATGATTATATGACAGGATAGGATGTGACATTAGGTGGTTCATCATCTAAGATGTCATCCTTTATTTGGAAAAGCCATTTACAATCAATAGGTTTCACTCCTTCCGGCAAAGGCACAAGTTCCCAAGTTTGATTCTTCCTCAATGAGGCCATCTCTTCGTTCATTGAGCATAGTCATCTTTCTCTATCTTTAGTTTCCACTACCTCCTTATATGACCTCGGTTCCTCTCTACCAATTTCTTCGACCACTGCTAAAGCAAAAGCAACAAGATCAGTAATATTAGTACTAACACAATCCACACACCTTACAAGCCTTCGGATTTTCCGTATTGGTCTACTTGCTGCTATACTCTGTGAATCATTCTGGTTGATATCAGGTTGTTCAGCAAATGTGTCAATCACACCATTCTTCTTTGGAGTATCAACCCCAAACTCCACTTTCTGGTTTGCACCCAGATCAGTTTCATTATTGCTTGCAAGACCACCAAACTCCTTCCTCTGGCCAAGCATAGCAGATTCATCAAATGTCACATCTTTGCTTAATAAATTTTGGGGTTCTGTTTTCAGTACACCACATTTTATAACCTTTCACCCCAGTAGCATACCCTAGAAATATGTATTTAACTGCCCTAGGCTCCAGTTTGCCATCACTAACATGAGCATAAGAAGGACATCCAAATATTCTTAAGTCAGAATAATTAGAGAGTTTACCAGACCATACCTCTTGAGGATTTCTAAAATCAATTACAGTCGATGGCGATTTATTAACCAGATAAGTTGCAATGTTAATGCTTCAGCCCAGAAATGCTTTGACAACCCAACGTCTATCCTCATGCACCTAGCACGCTAAATAAGTATTTGATTCATCTGTTCTGCAACCCCATTTTGCTATGGCGTATGTCATACAGTACGGTGCCTCACTATACCTTCTTTTCGGCAGAACTCATCGAATTCTTTTTTACAAAATTCAAGCCCATTATCAATTCTGAGTGTCTTGACTACTTTACTGGTCCATTTCTCCACCATAGTCTTCCACTCCTTGAACTTCCTAAAGACTTCATCCTTCAACTTCAGAAAATACACCCACATCTTTCTAGAGAAATCGTCAATAAATGTTACAAAGTATATGCATCCACTATGAGACTCCACCGGAGAAAGACCTTATAAATCAGAGTAAATGTATTCAAGGACCCCCTTAGTAGTGCGACTATCCATATTGAATTTCACTTTGCATTTGTTTACCCATAACACAAGTCTCACAGAATTTCACATTTTCGGTCTCAGCACCATCTAGTAGCCCTTTCTTACTCAAAATGGAAAGTCCCTTATCAGTCATATGCCTTAATCTTCGATGCCACAACTTTGTACAATTACCATTCTTCTCTAAAAAATCAATAACCACGGAGCTCGACACAGCCGTTGTTCCCAACACTGAACTACCCATCAATGTATAAATCCCATATTGCAATTTGTCTTTCATCACTATAAGAGCTCCCAATGACACTCTAAGAACTTCACCACTTCTAAAGAATGTGTACTCATTTTTATCCAGTGTACCCACAGACATCAAATTCTTTCGCAGTCTAGGGACATATTAGGCATCCAATGTCCTAACCATTTTGTCAAACATCTTGATCTACACGGAACCACTACTTTTGACACTCAGCTCCCATCATCACCCAACTTTACACTGCCATTCAACTTTTTGAAGGTAGTAAATAGCTCTCGTGAAAAAGTCATATGATACGAAGCACCAGTATCTAGGACCCAAGTTTTTGTAGAATCAGCTATACTGACAGTCAGAACATCGCCTCATTCTCCCTCATTAAAACTATCGTGTTTATCAGAATTATTTTGTGCTACAACAAACAGCGCATTTCCATTCGACTCCTATCAATTTCCCTTCTTCCTTTGTGAACAGTTCTTTTTTAAGTGTCCATTCTCTTTGCAGTGAAAGCATCTCAATGAAGACTTCAATTTGGAACGCGACTTACTACATCCTCCACCATTTCGTTCCATGCTCTTATCCCTACTCACAGTTAACCTAGACTCCACACTGCCTTCCCTAGAACCAGAAACTAACTTCTGCAAATCTTTAGATTGTAGAGCATCTTTAACACCATTTATTGAGATACTATCTCTACCATACATCATAGTATCTACAAAATTCTCATAAGAGCTAGGCAAAGAACACAGCAAAATCATGGCCTGATCCTCTTGCTCAACTTTAACACTAACTCCTTACAAGTCTAAAATAATTCTATTAAAGTTGTCAAGGTGATCTTTTACCTGCATACCTTCTGACATCTTCAGGGTGTGTAATCACCTTTTCTGATAAAGCCTATTGGTCAATGACTTTTTCTGATACTTGATTTCTAGCTTTCTCCACAAGCTAACTGTTGTAGTCTCATCTACTACCTCCCTCAGGGCTTCATCTTCCAAACGCAACAGAATTGCACTATGTGCCTTAGACACAATTTCTTCCTTTTGCGCTGCTGTCAATTCTATAGGTAATTTCTCCTCTCTTTTTATTGCTTCTCCACACTTATGTTAAACAAGAAGCACCTTCATCTTAAGCTTTCACAAGGTGAAATCATTCGACCCATTGAATTTCTCAATCTCGAATTTGTGTAAAAACATCTTCCTTCTATAGGTCGAAACCCAGGTGTTTTTGATCTCTGATATCACTTGTCACGAAACAAGCAATAGAAACATGGAATATAAAAAGAGAATAATCACACACAACACACATAATTTATGTGATTCGGTCAATCGACCTATGTCTATGGGCAGAGAGAATGAGTAATTGATTTATTCACTATGAAAGTCAACCAAAAGGTTACAATAGTTTTTCCCCAGCCACTATTTATATGCTTACAATGTTTCCTAGGCAAAACAAAACAAGCCCTAATTCCCGTCCAAAGACCCTCAGATATAAAGACATGGGCACGGGAGAGAAAAACACAGGCAAAAGCATGGAAGACACGGTTGAAAACCCGTGACAGTTTCGAACAAGCCAACACACTGCCGTGTCCTCCTAGAATTGCCTCTTCTCAACGGACAGTATATTACACGGGCTCCACCACGGTTTGACACCTCTGGACACGATTTGTACACATCCGTGTACACCCAGACTTGACCCAAAACGCCTCCAATCTTTATCAATTCATCTCCAACTTGTTTTACCCAAACGAAACACCCAAGTGACTTCAACTCTTGTACAAGAAAAAACAATTCAACTTCAACAATAACAATCATCCAACTCAAGTTTGCCAGGTCAAGAAAGGTAGCGAAATATACTTTTTCAAAACATTAAGTAAGATGTTGGCAAGGAAGAAAAATAACATATAGCAGATCTATTAAGCAAATGATAGTTTTTTTTTAATTTGCTCTTACAAAAAATTGAACTTAAGATACCATAACATTGGAGTTGAATTCAATATCAATGTGTTACAAACTCATTAATCAAATAACAAATTTTTAAAAGTGAAAAATATTTTAAAAATGACGCTTTTAAAAAAATATTAAATATTATATGATGTATGCTAAAATTATACTAATCGATACTCTTGTCTAACAAACCATTGGGTTCACCTGTTTTATATCGAACCTCTGCACACGTACATGGCATCATCTTTGCTGGTAACAGAAAAAGTTATACACGAAAAGTATATATATTGTTTCAAGTAAAGAATTATGAACTATTGGCACCTTCTGTAATCGAGATCTTAACATAATCTTTTCGTATATATATTGATCATATTCATACATTAAGTAGCATCTAAGAAATCACATTTGGTCGTCACTGCTTCAAGTTAATCTTCCAGCCCCCGTATTCTAGTGAGTTCGCAATGATACAATTATGTGTTTGCAGGTCGCATTCCTTCAAAAAATACATTTCCCTTTCGACCTAAGAAAGGATACAGCATTAATTGTTGCGACTGAAATTGTTGCAGAAGTTGGGATTTCCAATCAAGATGTGACAAGAATAGCAAATATGATTGACGCGGACATTGCTTTCTTGGTACCATGGAAACCAGAGCAGGCAAAGGACTCACAAAGATGGTTGAAAACGTCAGTAAACACAGAAGATTGGGAGGTATAACTCTGCTGAACCAAAACCATCGGAATGGAATGCCGTGGCCAGAAGAAAACCTCATGATTCGTTGATAAACAACCTGTAAGGGAGCAAGCCAAGTGTTCAGAGCAAAATCCTGCAAAAGGACTATATGTCTGTGAACGAGCGTCTTCATACTTAGCGAACAAACAACTATTCATCTAGTTCCTTCTGAGGCACCAAATTCCAACTCTGCAACCTGTCCCCGCAAGAAAGCCTGACTCAGCGAACAAACCGACTACTCATCTTGGAGTTCCAAGGTAGTAACCACCACCTTGCACTCGCTGCTCATCCCTGCAAGAGAGCCTCTCTTTGAAGTTTGAACAAGCGTCTTCGTAGAGAGTGGATTTCCTTCCAAAACACCACCCACCAACCTAGCAGCCTAAATTGTGCAGATTTTGGTGAGTTTAAATTCTCTCTGTGTATGCTTTTTGACTATCTGGGCAGTGAACATAATTTCCATCTTTTGTGATTTGCGTCTATACTCTCCTGCGTTTATGGTAGGTTTATGTATCTGGATCAGTTGGTTGTTGAATAGCTCCATCCATGTAAGTTCACGCTTTTAAATTTTCAATGATGATACGAGATCTTAATGGACAGAATCAATAGGAACTGATGATCACAAACAACAATTTTTCATGAATTCATTTTATTAGTTATTCAAGCAAACAAACTAATCAATTTCTGTTTAAAACACTCCAAAATCATTTGAATCCAAAATTATCATGTAGTTCATTCTCTCCTCCAAGCATACAGAAGCAAAGAAAACCCACCATTGCTACCACATGACTTGGTAGAGGAAGAACATGAACTTCTTCCACAATCACTACTCTCCTCCGCCCACAGCAGCACACTAGAGCACGACGGCGATGGTGACAGCGACTGCACTGGTGCCACGGGGCCCACCGACGACAAACTTTTCCTCATCAACCTCTTCTCTGGACCAACCATCTCAGGCCAAACCCCACCATCGCCAACTTGGAAGATAAAAACACCACGACCATTTTTTGTAGAATCAAAACCATCCTCGTTGTTGTTATTGACCCAATTAAATACATCCCAAAAAAATTCCACTTCAATTCCACCGATGTATACTCTGTCATGGCCTCTGAATTTCCATGACAATCTTTTCACAACAAGGCTTATTTCCCCGTCAATTTTTACCAAGAGCACATCACTATCACATTCTATTCTTATTTCGTGCTTGGACCCCAAGAAATCAGCCCTACACATGTAAATCTTGTTTCCAAACACATGCTCTCTCCTAGACAGCAATGCCGGCTCGGCGAATTGGCGAGTCAAGACCAACCCAGACCGCCCAGTCAACTCGGTTTGCAAATCGCCCAGAAAGAACTCCAATCTTGCATTGCAAGAAATTGCAAAGTAGAAGGACGAGTCCGGCTCGGCTGAGTTGTGAGCGAAGTGGGCACGAGTGAAATCCCAATAAAGCCTGATTCTTTGGTACTGGTGGTGAGTCAAGTTGATGGATTTGGAGCCTGGACGGTTCCTGAAGAAGGAGAAGGTTGATGGGTAGAGAGAGATGGTGATGGAGAAAGAGTCTGAAGCATAAACTGTCAGTGAGTGTGAGAATAGGGTTTTTGACCATGTGAGTGTGAGATAGGTTGGTGTGTTGCAGAGTTGAGTTTGATAGATGCATGTTACGAGGTTTTGAGGCACTGGCCGTCGAAAGGTGGTGGGTGAGAGTGTGTTGGGGTGGCTGAAACATGCTGGGATCATCGCGTTGTCTCACAAATTTGTGTTTCTCTAACATCAAACCATTTAGTTTGTGGGTCTGATAAGAGGTGGTCTTTGTGCTGGTCTCGGCTTTCTATATATTGAGCCTTTGTGGCTCCAAAAGAGAGTCACGCAGGCTATAGTGTCCTGTGGCCTGAGGTGGGTTTGGAATAAGGCGAGAGCTTGCTTTAAACTAATTCGATGTTCGAATATAAATGATTCAGGATATGCTTATTTATGTATGTACTCATTCGTGTATTAAACGAATAACTGAATGACATGTAATTCATAAAGTGTCTTTGTATGTTTCCGCTCATGACTAATAAATAAATATTCAGTATTATTTGAAGTAATAAAAATAGTTATACAAGATTCTAATGTTTCACCGTCGAACAAACTAACATGATAAACAAAGTTTTACTATAAATTCAATACTTCTACATTTTATATCTTTATCATATACACAAACTGTAAGAATTTAAATTACTAATCTATATATATATATATATTCTCTAATGTAAAATATACAGGAATAAATGATTTACAAGTGGAACTTTGTGGGAGAATCTTGGTGCCATTGTTGAATCTTGAATGACGAAAGCACTATAGGCTTTTCATCATTATAATCATCAGTATAAATAGATTCGAAAAAGCATACCAATTCATGTCGTCTTCCTTGATTTACGCCTTTTAAAGGGCTTTTCATGGGTCTTATTTTCTTTCTCTTGCATGAGCTGTGTTGCACTGCCCCTCTTTGATTAGGCTTACTTATCAATACATGTTATAGAATTTTTTGTTGCTTAATACACCAAAAGTGGTTTCTAGTTCATTTTAAATTGACTGTTCTATCTCGTTTTGGCCGTCTCAAGAACGGAATGATGGGAATGTAGGAAAAAAAGAAGAGGTTTTAGCCACTTTATAGCATTTTTTCTTCACTTCAGTAGTTGAGTGGAATTGGAAGTACAATCAACTTTTGAGTTGTGTTCAATGATGTCTAGATCATGCAACAATATATTATACACGAGGAATTTTTTAGTACGTTAAAATCGTTGATATTCCGCCATGTGTAGAATAACTGTGTAACAATTATAGCATTGACGAATACCAGCCATATTGGACCCTGTGAATACTACAAGGTACAAGTCCACCAAGAATTGGACACTTGACCCTGTCCATTCCCAAGCTATAATTGTTACACAGTTACTCCACGCGTTCACACCGAAAGATGGACTTCACCTGAGTCACCACAGTTCTTCTTTGCATATGATATAGGCTAACCATGGAAGATTACCAAGTATTTCATTTTGTACTCGTCCTAGTCCACAATCAAATTTCCTTTTCGTCCTCATTCCTTGTTGAATTATCGGCTATGGTACCACTTGTTAAATTTAGGATAGATATATTACATCTCATGACTCATGAGTTAATAAATAGAATATCTTATATAAGTCGATTTGAAACTTATCATCTTTATCCAAATCTTCAAGCGGCCTGTAAAAAATTCAAACTTCTAATATCGTATTCATTCACCAATTACTGGAGAATTGCATATATATCTTAATTAGCTGCTTAATAACTAGCTACAAAAGCGTTCAAACTTAAATCTTATATATGATTCATAAATAATGCACAAACTTAATCATTTGATAAAAATCACAAATATCACTTGAATTTAGTAGTGGTAATTATGGGATTGGGCTAATATCCTTTTGCATTTATTTTCTATATGTGCTTTTAATGGTAGAAATATTGTTTAGACATTTTAGGATTAATCCAATGGTTAAGATTTTGCCAACATATTAAAAAATTTGACTCAAACAACTAAATTTGAACTATTGGATTAAATCTAAAGTATATAAAAATATCTCAACCACCAAAAGCACATAAAGAAGTTAAAGCAAAAGGACCATAGCTCATCCCTGTAATTACGCAGTTCACCAACAAAACTTTGAAATATTTATTTCGTGCGGACTATTTATGCTTATTATATATACACTTTACAATATTTCATCCGTATGCGTGTGACTTTTCAGATTAATAGATATGTATTTTTAAATTCACATAATCTTATTTATATGTTGTTGGTATATTGTTACTTTGTTATTAATGTTGTTATTAATGTTTTTCTATATTTTCAAATTCAAGACGTTTTGTTTATATGTTGGTTATATATTATTCCTTGTTTATATATTGTTTGAATATTGTTTATATATTATTGATATCTTGTTTATATGTTGAAAATAATATATTAACAAATATGTTATTTATATGTTGTTAATTTGTTGTTTATATATTGTCTATATGTTGTTGATATTTTGTTTATATGTTATTTTCAACATATAAACAAGATATGCAACATATAAACAAGATATCAACAATATATAAACAATATTTAAACAATATATAAATAAGAAACATCATATAAATAATTTTTAAATAAATCTATAAAATGAACAGATTTTAAATAAATTCTAAACAAGGTTTAAATAACATAAAAACATGAAACTGTAATTTATAAAATTTGGCGCCTCGATATGTAATTTTGAAACTTTTACTTAAAATATTGAACATGGAGTGCCACATACATCATTAATGATTTTGGAATTTGTATTTGGCCCATATAATGTTGCATCAAAGTATAATACTAATTAGTTCTAAACCCATTTTCACGATAAGTCCAATAATTAATTAATGGGCTCGGACTAGTTATTAGTTCAATCCCAATGGCTAGTTGGGCTCTATAACTTAAATCTATGGAACAAAGGGTTAATAATACCAGTGGTCACAAAAATTTGAGCGTGACTCAGGTTTGGTCACAAAAGAAAAAAGTGTTGCACAGTTGTCACTTTTTTTTTGCTTTAAGAAGGTCAATTTGACTAAAAAAACTAGACAAATTAAATAGGTTGGACACAAGCGGATCGTTGAATCAGTCAGCCAGGTCGGGTCAGACCTTTCATTAATCGTCATATCGACAAGAAACATGTCCATGAGAATAGAGGTGGCACACTTGCGTGACGCTTTATGTCCAGTATGTCGAGTTTTCTGGACAAAGTGACCTTCTTAAAGCAAAAAAAATAATAGTGACCACTGTATAGCATTTTTTTCTTTTGTGACCAAACCTAAGCCACGCGAAAACTTTTGTGACCTTCAGTATTAGTAACCCTATGGAACAAATGCATGTACTTGTTAGGGTTGGGCATTTCAGCCGGCCCATGGACTAGCCCGAACCCAGCCCTGTTAATATCAGGGCTTGGGTTGGGTTTTTTAGGCTGCAGGGAGCTCAGAAAATTGGCCTGAAGTAAATTCCGGTCGAGCCTGGGTTTGCTAAACACAGGCCCAGCCCCGCTTGAAATATATATATATATATATATACACACACACACACACACCCACCTAAAATCTCATTTTCTCTATTATCTCTCATGCTTTCTCTTTCTTCGTCATCGTCCCTCTCATCTCTCTTTATCTTCTAGATCTGGTCCTCTTCCCTCATTGCTCTTCTCTCTCTCTTCTCCTCCCATCACAGTCTCGCTCAGAAAATTGGCCCAGCAGACTGGGCTAAAAAAACTAGGCCTAGCCCAGCTTGGCCCTAGTACTTGTCCATTAATTTTCGTGGAAATTACACCACATATACATTTGTTAATACTAATTATACAAATAGACACCCTTTCAACTCCTTTCATAAAAAGACATTCTAACTATTGACTTCGGTTTTGATAATGTTGTGCACAAAACATCCATGAAAGGGATGCAAAGGCATAAAGCTTGTGATTCCATCCATAAAGCACGTAGAGAAATTGATCCATGGCCGCAATGCATGTACAAGCTTATCTAAGCACGTTAAAGTATGCAAAGCTGGCTTATACGCACATAAAAGTTGAGCAAAGCATGTAGAAGAGGACATAAAGCACGTAGATGAGAAGTAGATCTCACTGGAATTATTCTTTGGATATCTACGTACATAGAAGGATTACTATGCACATAGACGGATGTTTCAGCTTTATGTGAATAAGACTAAGACTAAGGCACACAAAAGCACGTTGAATAGCAAAGCAAAGCACGTAGATGAGTAAAGGCGTGACCTTTGAAGAATGTGGATCTACGCACGTAGAAAACGATCTATGCATGCAAACGGGTTCAGATGTAGACAAAGGTAAGACGCTCATCGGGAATTCAAATTTGAATATTTTCTGTCACACTGATGTGGAAATCAAAAGTGTTATCTTAGAGAATCAACTATGCAGGTTGAGCTTTGGTCTAAGCACGTAGAAATCAAGATCAATGTACGTAGAAGGAGAGCTAAGCACGTAGATGTTGATCCACACAAAGCTGAGACCACTGGAGTTCTTATAACGCAGGTTGTTACGTGTTGGAGAATTTTTGGTCTATGCTTTGAATAGTGAAAGCAACGTGAAATGAAAGAGAGAAATCAACACCAAGAATTTATAGTGGTTCGGCCAACCCACTACCTAAGTCTCACCACTTAGAATTCCACTATAATGGTGATTGATTTCAGCTCAATCCAACAAAACCAATACAACAAGGTTAATTCCAGCGCAACACCTCAAAGGCCTACATAATATTATTTTCCTTAGGTTCACAACAAACCTCTACAATGTTATTTTCTATAGACTTACAACAAACATTTCTCACACTATCAAAGTATATACAAAGTGTTTACAAATAATAAAGCTCTATGCTAGAGTTGAATATATGAGTTTGGTGCTTAAACTTTGATCTCTAGCTTGATTTGGTGTTCTCGATGGTTGAAATTGATTAGATTTTTGGCATAATGATTTTTGATATTGTTCCACACATTCTTGGTCTTTTCTTGAGATATTTATAGGTATTTCAAGCCATATGACCATTGCCTTGAAGAAACTAGCTGCTGGAGTACATTTAATGTTGTATTTGGTTGTTCCAGAACATAAGACGCTTCCTTTCTAGAGTCTAACAGACGCATTTCGTCAAACAGACGCAAGTTTCATGGAAGACACATGTTTTGCCACCTGTAATGGCTTGTTTCACATTTCCAAGCTTTCCAATCTATTTAACTCTAATTCTTAGCCTTTGTTCATCATCAAAACATACAAAGATCTTAATGTTGATCACACATGATCCAACACTACGCACATAGAAGGTTGTGACGTCATTACTGGACATAATTTTCTATTATCTCACAACGGCTACTTTGATTCTTCCAACGGCTATATTCTATCAAATGGCTATCAATAGACGTCCCAGATGAGAAGAGCAATAAAAGAGACTTTTGTTAAGTTTGATATTCATTTTCTCTCTCATATATACCTTTCTAACCTATTTGAGCTATTTACTTGCTATCACATTTCTGAGTTTATGTATTGTTATATCTTGGGTTGAATTTGTAACAAGTAAGGTATTTGCTTGAAGGTAAATAGGTTTCCTTGTTGAGCCATAGAAAAACAAGAGTGGTTGCTAGTGAGTCTTAGAAAATTAGTGGTGAACGATTTTCTAATTGAGCCCGCAAAAACTAGATGTTCGGTTTGCTTGTTGAAACCGTAAAAAAAGTGATGAAACGGTTTTTTAGTTGATCCTGCAAAAACTAGAGGTGAACGGTTTCCTAGTAAAGCCCGTAAAAACTAGAGATGTAACGGTTTATTTGTTGAGCCTGCAAAAACAAGTGTATAACGATTTGCTTATTGATCCTATAAAAACAAGTGTTTGTCACGATTTTCCTCCACCTATAAGAGATGAAATAATGGATTGAAATTCTTGAGATGATTCTTCAAGGAGTAGACGTAGGTAAAAGAGGATCGAACCACTATAAATCGAAGTTTTGTTTTCTCTCTCCCTTACTCTTTTTACATTGCTTTATATTTATTTTATCTAGTCTATGAATTGGTTGTTTTTATTGCTTCCGCATTTAACTTTGATTTTGGTTTGAGAAGAACTTTGATTTTTGTTTTAGTTTGCAAAAAAATTTCAACAAAATTTTTGAATTGCTAAAACTCCAATTCACTCAATCCCCTCTTGGAGTGTCATTTGCATCCCCTTGTTAGGACCAACACTAAGCAAATTATTCCCATTTTTTTTTTTTTAAAAGTCTCTTTTATCTTTCCATATCTCTATAATATATCTTTAAAAAATCATTTGTAAAATCATGAGATCCTTAATTTAAGGAGATTAAAAAGGCAATCAAAATCATGAAATCCTTTCATAACCAAATAATTGTTGTACATAAGATGCTAACAAATTTGAACCAGAAAAAATATACAAAAATATTACAGATATTTAAATTAATCAATTAATACATAATAATAATACCAAAAATGATAATATAAGCGAGAGTACTGCAATATTTGTTGACTGGTTTAAAGAACAGGTCAGAAGAAAGTTGTGCTTCGGACACCACTCCGTCGTGCGTTCATTGTCGGTCATGAGCTTCACAGTACCGATCGCCATTGTGCCGCCCAGGCCATAGTCTTTCGTTCGAGAAGAATAGCAGATCATAAACATGAGGGCAGTGGCTTTCGTCGTTCATTGTTGTCGTTCGCGTCGCCCTCCTATAGAAGAGTTGTCGTCGCCATGGCCACCGTCCTCATTAGTGTCGTCGCCGCCGGGTCGAGGAAGAAGATGAACAGTTGCTGTTAGGGTTTTCAGGTCTGTTTGTTTGCAGGATTAACTTGTTCTAGGTGGTGTTTGGTTGCAAAAGAAAGTTATTCCAGTTGGGTTTGAGGTCTTTATTATCATAATTTTAATTAATTCCTTAATTATTAGAGTATTATTTACCTGATATTTACATTGTTATTTCAATTTATATAATCTGTGCCAATGATTTATTAATGCGTTACAGATAATAATATGTCTATATGCTATTGAGTGGATATTAGTTGCGTTGTTGTTATAATAATTTAGTAATAACCGTCAATATCTAATCCATATTAGTTGTAATTTTTATTATGTAAATATCATTTCAGTATTGTTTATTATTTACTAGATATAACCATAGCATTGTTATAATAATTTAATAATAACCAAGATAATATGTCAATATGAATCAATATTACTCGTATTTTTTATTGTGTAAATATTATTTTAGTATTGTTTTATTATTTACTCGATATAACAATGTCATATATATATATATATATATATAGATTGAGTATTGTGTCAGCTAAAACGAATACAAGCACACATCTCTCTCTATATATAATTTATGTTTAAGGATAATCAAAAGATATTAAGTGAATATTATCAACTGAATATATATATATACATGCACGCGCATGCTCGTATTCATTTCAGTTGATATAATCAAAGGATATTAAGTGGATATTGTCAACTGAAACAAATACGAACATGCAGGTGTATATTTACATTGTTAATGCGAGGAAGATTCAATTATGAGAACATTACCCATTACGTGTGATGAAAAAGAATATTGTTTAAAGATATTCAAACAATACTAAATGGATATTGTCAACCAACACTGAAATTTTGTACAACTCCAAATGACATTATTTATGTTCAAAGCTATTCAAAGGTTACTAGGTAAATATTGTCAACCAAATTGCATATGAGTGTGTGCAAAGCATTGAGTGAGAGATTCAAGAAAAAATATACATGGCTTAGCAACATGATTTTTTAGCATTATTATTAACGATATATATATAACAGTTAATCAACAAAATATTACAGTATTATTAGCAGTATACTGCATAAACACACTAACAAAAAAAATATATTACATTTATATTTTGTTATTATTACATATATATTATTAAAAAAGTTTAATGATGAAAGAATTTAAAATACAACTAATATTGACTAAATATTAACATATTATTTCAGATATTATTAAATTATTATAAATTTAAGTTCGCGATGTACAAATATTGATTGTTCAAATAACTGAAACAAGGTACCATTTTTTTTCTCTCGAATTGGCAGCGATTGTATAATTTGATCGTTCAATTGTGTATGATCATTTGTGCTGAATATTCCTTTTTTAATAATAAAATAGCATTCATTGTTATTGAATTAATCAAATATATTCATAATATCCTAAAAATGATTTGTTTTGATTTGCGTTAAACGTGAGATCATTATATCATTTGTTTTGATTTGTTCTTTTAATATAAAAGATAATTGGGATTTTATCGCAAATATTATAAAAGGAAATTTAAATTTTTAAAATGTATGAACATTCAAAATATATACAAAAATAGAACATCTTTTATTGCAATTTCAAAAATGTCAAAATTCGATTTTTTGACCGCGCGTCAGAAGTTTGACCACATGTTGACCACGAGTTTATCACACACCTAGATGACAAAATGAGTACAAAACGAGAATAATTTGTTCTCATATTTTTAAATACAAAAATGAGTACAAAACGAGAACAACTCATTATTTCATATACAAAAATAAGTACAAAACGACAACTAAGAACAAACCGAGAACAAATGAATACAAAACGATAATAACTCATTATTTTAAATATGAAAATGAATACAAAACAAGAACAAATTGAATACAAATAAAAACAAATTGAGTATAAATTAGTATAAAATGAGAACAAATTAAATACAAATAAATGTAAATGAGAACATAATTATAAAAGTAGACTCACCAAATAATTTGTTCAAAGAAATCCACCCTTTACTTTTACGATTATGCATTTTCAACTGCAATGACAATTGTATTAAAGCAAATATGTCGACGATTAATGCCGAATTTATATTCCTTATAGTAATTAGGTTGGAAGCATTCATCAAACGACAACATCCAAAATAAGTTCCTTTTTTTTGTCAAATCTCTTCGATTAACTTCACTTAATTACAAAGAAATCTAAAATGATGAATAAGCAATGAACAAAATACTATTCTATCCATAGCAACAATTATGAAATGCGTAGAGTAATCGAAATTCATGTGTTTTTGTACATAATTATCCTCTATTTCTTTCAAAAAAATTAAAGAAAATAAGCAAATATTGAAAACATACAAAAGGTGGAAATATTTAAAGGAAAAAAAAAAGAATTGATTGAATAATTGGATCAGACTGAGCATTCAATTCCATTGGAGAAACCTTGGTGGATTTGTGGTTCTTCTGTTCCATAGATTAACTTATTTTCTTGGTCGCAAAGCTGTGTCACCACCTATTGCCAACAGCGCCGAGAAAGGAATTTTCACATCCTCGTCTTCCTCATCATCACTAAACCTCCTCTCTTCATCAGAAAAAGCTCCCATTGATCCGTCGGCATAATCTGAGCCATCCAATCAAAATTCGCAAGGCCGTGATCACGACCACTCACAAACCTCTTCATTTGACTTATAAAAGTCGCTTTGGTATCACCGAGTGGTGGCATACCATCCTTCGACAAAGCAACAGATTTTCGATGTGGTTTCACACCAATAAACAGCCTCTTGAACTTCGTCGAATGTTTCTTCACAACCTCACGTGGAGACAACACAACAGGCTTCGTTTCTTGATGTGAAACACAATTTATTTTACACATCTTCTTCTTTTGCTTGATTTGACCAGAGAGAAAGAGGAGTGAGGCAAGAGAGGAACGGGATGAGAGAGAAAAGAGAGAGAAAGGAGTGAAGCGAGAGAGAACAGGAAGAAGAACATGAGTTCTGGAACAGAGAGGGTGTAGAGAGAGAAAGCGAGTAGCTACACAGAACCGCTTATATACTTAGGTATTTCAAAAAATTTAATCCCAGCTTTAGCATTTTAGAAATTCTAATACACTATAGGACAAAAAAGAAAATATAATTGAAAAAATAGACTCAGTAGGTAATTTAAAGATTAAAGATTTAAAGGTTTAAAAAATAGTTCAGGGATTTAAAATGTTCATTTTTTGGTTTAGAGGCTCGAGAGCACAAATTTAATTTAGTATAAGGGCGTACTTAGAGTTGTAAAATTGGAACCGAAACCGTGGAACCGAACTGGAACTGGACCGATCAAAATCGGTCAAAACTGGAACCAAACCGGAACCGAAACCGACCGACTAAAACCGGTGGGTTATGGTTTAGGTTCCGGTTCCACGTTTTAAAAACTGTCGAACCACCGGTTCAACCGACGGTTTGAACCGGCAGTTCACTGAACCGTTGGAACCGCCAGTGCAGGTTCCAACGGTTTTTTTTTTTTCAACTCTATAAATACCCCACCCATTCTTACCAATTTTACACCATTTTTTCTCTCTCAAACTCAATCTCTTCTACACTCTCTCAAAAATTCATTTTTTTATAAATTACTCTTATTAATTATTTATACATTTTATTATTACAATTACGTTTTCTACATTTCTCAAAGGACTTAAGACCAACTCCATTCATCATCATCCGAAGGTGAGGAGTTATTTGATACCGCTTCCACAGCAAACACTTCTGACTCCAACGACGAGAGTTAGTTTAGTTTTTTTCCTTTTTTACTTATATTTTAATTTATCATGTATTGTTAATTGTTGTATAGTTATATTATATAATTAAATTTGGTATTATAACCACGGTATTCTCCCACAACAAGTGAGGACATCTAATAAAATTTAATGAGTTTTTTTCTAATTTTATTTAAAATTATGTGATGTAATTACTAATGAAATAGTTAATTTGTTTAAAAATTATTAAAAAAATCTTTGGAATAAAATATATTATTGGTATTATAATTAATTATTGAATATAACAAAATTTACAAACCAATTGAAGGGACAAAATTTAAAATAAAATTTTGAAAAAAAAAAAAGGAAACAGAACCGGAACCGAACCGAAACCGAACCGACGATTAAACCGGTCAAAACCGATCAAAACAGAAACTAAATCAGAACCGAACCAAACCAAAACCGGATCAAACCGTATAAACCACGATTCGATTTTGGTTCTTACATTTGACAAACCAAAACCGCCGATTCTGAAACCGATAACAAGTCTAGGTGTACTGATGTATTAAACCTTTTTAGTATATATGAAACAAACAAATAACAATTTGTCAGTGATAAATGTGGGAATGAGGGTATTAATTAATCAAAGATTAAGAAAATGCTCCCAATACCTCATCAAAATCAAATTCACCTTGCCGAGGTCTGGTAGCCAAATTAGTAGGACATCCCATAGTGACACCTGAGTTTAAGGTTCAAGTCGAGCGCCACGTAAGTTTGTCTATTACTGACTCTTTGTGCTCGGTTGAGACTGAAAAAAAAAATGAAATTCACCTTAGCTAGCAATTAATGCTGTGAATTGACTGATATAGGCAGCTTTTTAAAAGCCACTTAATTTTTGGATATTGGCAAATTTTTATCCAAGGCATATTCGAATTCACTTAACATAGAGTTTAGTATCAAATAAATTTTGAGTTTATTTTATTTATAAATAAAATAAAATAAAATTTATGAGTAATTATATTTAAAAATTAATTAATATATTTGATTTTTTTGTTGAATTTTTTATTTGTAAATGAATTTTGTGTTTGGAATGAGTATAATTTATAATTATTTATTTTTTATTTACAAAAATGTCTTTATAGTTGATATTTAGACGATTAATTAAGAGTATGATGTAAGAGTAATTTCGTCAAATTGATAGAAATATAAAATTCATTTGCAAATTCTTCTTTTTTTAATAGGATTTGTAAATAAACAAAATTTAACAAAATGAATTCCTTCATTTGTAACGAAGAATTTGAATATTTTAAAAAATTAAACCAAACATACAAATTGACAAAAATTAAAATTTATAAATAAATTTTATAAAATTTTGTGGAATTTATTGACAAAATGCTTTGTGTATTTTCGGTCAATTAGAAATAATGAGATCCATAAACTCCCACAGAAGACACACTTGCACACTATGGAAACGGAGTCCCAAAAATAGAGGGCTGATGCACTAACTACAGACTCAGTTAGTAGATGACTACCCATTTGGAACACGTCATGTCGTTTCCTCCCAAGGCTGAGTGTCTAATATCTATTGTTATGGTTGGTCGTCTGCTTAGAACGATCAGTTGTTTGTTCCTTTCTTCTTTTTGTTATCCATTGAAAATTTAATTAGCGATCGGATATATATATATATGTTAGTATTTTGTGCACGTGGTTGATATTTTAATTAAAAAATGAATAATTATATTTAAAATATAACTGTTTTATTTTAAATAAACATAAATATGAAATATAAAAATTCTTGCAATTATAAAATACAAATATAAAGAAATCAACTTTACACTATTAGTACACGTGAATTGCATGTTATATATTCCAATATTCTAAATTATAAGAAGAAAAATATGAATTATATATTTTTATATTTTAAAGTGAACCATTAAATTTTTTTTGAAGTTATGAATTAAGTTATCTCATGAAGAAAATACGTGTTCCAATTACTTTCATCTCCTGACATTGGCTTTGACTGCATTGCCTTCTGCATTTGTATAAGAGGAATCATAGAGATAGTTTTACCTAAGCCCTGAACATGATAACACATTTGTAGTCCATGAGATGCAGGGCAACCAACTACACAGAGAAAATAATTGAATAGCATTGGTGAAATATCAACTTGGCTTCTTATTTGAATGACCTGATCGTGAGCTAAAATTCCTCCAAGACAATGTAAGGTTCTATTTTCTTTATGCAGCATCCATGAAATGTGCAACTAAAGGAGAGCAATATGATTATATACTCTTCAGTGCAAAAGAATACTACGAAAAAAAATTCAATAGCATAAAGAGATGCTCATTTTATACAGAAACTAGTTCATGCTGAAACAATCTCAGTAAGCAACTGACTATCCATGACACCAAAAAAAAATGTTTCGGCTATGGCACTGCTATGTTTGGTGTTGCTCCATACGGTACGTATTGGCGAGAAATGCTAAAGATTGCCACCCTAGAACTACTCTCCACCAGGAGGCTTGAGCTTCTGAAGCATGTTAGAGTCTCTGAAGTAGAGAACTCCGTGAAAGAGCTGAACAAAATTTGGGCACAAAGAAGCGGGACTTATGGGTCATCATGCGGAGCTTTAGTTGAAATGAGGAAATGGTTTGGAGATTTAACAATGAACGTGATACTTAGAATGATAGTGGGGAAGAAATGTTACGGGACGAGCGGTGTGGACGATACAACAGAGGCGTAGAAATGTCAGGATGCTATGAGAGATTTCTTTAAATATTTGGGAATGTTTGTTCTGAGGGATGTAGTGCCATGTCTTGGATGGTTGGATTTGGGTGGGCATGAGAAGGGCATAAAGAAGACTGCCAAATTGTTGGATGGTGTCATTGGGCAATGGTTAAAAGAGCACAAACAAGACAGGGCACTCGGTCACCTTAACACAGAGCAGGATTTCATGGATGTTCTGCTTTCACTTCTTGATGCTAATGGCCTTGCTGGTTATGATTCTGATACCATCATCAAGACCACGTGCCTGGTAATTAACAATTTAAATTATTAAAACGAACATGGTTTTAGTTGAATATGGATGTGTTGTGTGATCAGTTTGTAATTACTTTGTCTAATTTAATTTAGGACATGATTAGTTGGGGGTAAATTGGAGGGGGAAATGTAATTTGCAAGAAATTTGAGTAACTTCCTTTATTTGGTTGAACAAAAGAAGTTTAAATTCTTAGAAAGTTAGTTATTTGACTTCTCTTTGACTTCGAAAAATAACTTTTTGAAAGAGATGTTAGGAAGTCCGACTTTCTTAAGCTAGTGATGCAAATTTAAAAATATATCTTTAAAATATTCTTTACTTATAAATTTCTATTTATTACTAAAATTTATAAATCATTTCATAAATAAAATTTTGATTATTATATATCGATCAATTTTTATAAAAGTTAAAAAAATATTTTATATAATATATTATATTTTCAAAATATATTATACATAAAAATAATTTTTATTTAATAAAAAATTCTTTTTATCAAATTTTATAAAAAAATAGTCTTTATTATATAAATATTAACCATAATTTTATTTCTCATGTGAAATATATTTTATATAATAAAAATAAATATATTTTTTAATTTTTCTCGTATGATTAATTTAAATCTAATAATAATAAGAATATTACTAAAAAATTGAAGCAAACAAACCCTTGCTATATTTAATTTGATTCAAAAGGGCAATTTGTTTTGGCAGAGTATGATAGCAGGAGGCCTGACACCACCTTGCTCCTTGGTTACCATGACATGGGCAATATCACTATTACTGAACAATAGGCATGTAATGAGAAAA
>CAODLS011286218.1:0-22884 GCA_948243855.1 Flueggea neowawraea | reverse complement strand
AAATTCTGCAGTTTGAGGACTTTGCAAACCACAATGCTTTTGATCTGCTTGCAAAATATGGAACAACTCATCTCGTTTTTAATGATGATATTCAGGTATAGATTTTCTTTTTTTTTTTTTATTGTTGGGGCAACTTAACTTAGAAGAATATTGTTCTAATGCGTAATATTAATTTGTTTCAGGGAACAGCATCTGTAGTCCTTGCAGGGCTTGTTGCTGCTTTGAAATTAGTTGGTGGAACCTTAGCTGACCACAGATTCTTATTTCTTGGTGCTGGAGAAGTGAGTCAATACTATCATATTCTAATAGTTCGCACCTTGCTGATTAATGACTAATTCTATAATCAAGGAAAAGCAAATAGTTTTTTGTTGTCTGTTATGAAACGTTTTTGGAAACTTCTACAATCCACCTTGTTCATTGTTTTCCGATCCCTCCTGCATTCACTGGCTTTTTTTTTTTTTGCTACCAATGCTACTTCATAGTTGTATCTGACTTTGCTATTGTCTGATCGCAGGCTGGTACTGGCATTGCCGAACTCATAGCCCTTGAGATGTCCAAACAGGTAACTATGATCCTCGTGATGCATTTTTTTTCTTCTCCTTTAACGTGATATATGAAATTTTAGCTGACATAAAAATCTGAAACAATGCAAAATTCTTGCTATAATGCAGATAAATATGCCGGTGGAAGAAACTCGCAAGAAGATATGGCTAGTGGACTCCAAGGTAAAAAAATATTTTCTGGCTTCAGCTGTTGAAGTAGAGCGCACATTATTTCCTTATGTTATTTTTATAAACTAAGTTTGTCCTGGAATCTGTTTGCAGGGATTGATTGTTAGTTCACGTAGGGATTCACTTCAACATTTTAAGAGGCCTTGGGCTCATGAGCACGAACCCATCAAAACACTTCTGGATGCTGTTAATGTATGAAAGTCTTTCTTCTCTCCTCTCTATTAAATTAATTGTTTCAATCTCATCAAAGTTTGTATTATTTTATTCATCTCCAGGACATTAAGCCAACCGTGTTGATTGGAACATCGGGAGTAGGAAGGACATTTACTAAAGAAGTGGTTGAGGCTATGACCTCCTTTAATGAGGTAAAGTTCTGTACTTTGATCTACCTTAACATTGGAGAGTTCACTTAAGATAATTTTTTTTTCTTTCTGTGTAAATGCTTGCAGAAACCTATAATTCTCTCTCTTTCTAACCCAACTTCACAATCCGAATGCACTGCTGAAGAAGCTTATACATGGAGTAAGGTAATTGAACCAAAAAAAAAGATAATATATCTAAAATATATGAACTAGAACATGCGTTTTTATTATAATACTGTCCACTTAGGACCACCGGATTATTAAATTTATTTTTTCTTCATGTGTCGCTTACAGGGCCGTGCCATTTTTGCTAGCGGAAGCCCATTCCCCCCGGTTGAATATGAGGGAAACGTTTTTGTACCCGGCCAGGTAAAGTCCTTTGCTTTCAATGAATCTAAAACTTCAGAGATTTCATTTTTGAGGGTTGATTTGATTCAAGTATTCTTTATTGTTTAGGCAAACAATGCATACATCTTCCCTGGATTTGGTCTGGGCTTAATTATGTCTGGTACAATTCGTGTTCATGATGACATGCTTCTGGCAGCCTGTAAGTGGAAGAAAAAGGACAAGATAACTGTTTTCCTTAACATCCTTTGCCTTGAAGATTAAATTTCTACTCGCAGGCCAATCTGGAGTTTTCCCTTAGTCAATAATTGATTGTGTGTTTACTTTATCCAGCGGAAGCTTTGGCTGCACAAGTGAGTGAGGAGAATTTAGATAAGGGTCTGATATATCCTCCATTCACAAACATCAGAAAGATTTCTGCAAATATCGCTGCCAATGTGGCTGCCAAAGCTTATGAACTCGGTGAGTACTTTCTTATGATAGTTGGCTCATCCTAGATCTGCTTACCAGAATTCACAGCGTGGTACATGTATTCATTTCGATGCAATTGCAATGTTTTAGGTTTGGCTACTCGCCTCCCTCAACCGAAGGATCTGGTGAAGTATGCTGAGAGCTGCATGTACAGCCCTGCCTACCGCAGCTACCGGTAAAATGGTGGAAGCAGCTCGTTAATTTGTTGTCCTAAAATTAATCTCAGTCCAGAGCTCAAAAGACGAAAAAAGAACGAAATTTAGTAAAATCAGCTTTTGCCAATTTTTTTTTTTCACCTCACCAATTTTTTGGGTCTTCTAGTTCTAGTCTATCCTTTCTAATTCTACAAGCTTGGTGGGCAAGTAGAAGAAGCATGGGAGTTATGGTTGTATAGCATGAAAGAAGCTGTTGTGAACTTGAATTTACATGAAAATCAAATTAAATTCAATTCAATTTTTCATTTAAAGGAAAAAAGAAGTGTTCTTTGGATTCCCGCGGGACGTGTGCTCAACGTTTTTATTATTATTTTATTAAAATTTTCAGTTAAATCTTCAGTTTTTTCATTCGTAATCCAGAGGTTACTTTAAGAGTCTTACGGGACGTCTACTCAGTTTTTCACTAAACACAATTTTATTTTAATCTCTAATTTTTATCTACTATTTCATTTAATATTTTCTACTCTAAATTTATTCAAATAAAAATAATTTGTTAAAATAAAAATATGACATTAAAATAAAAATTATCAAATGAATTATTTTGTAAAAAAATATTATTTTATGAAAAAAAATTGGACGTAAAATTTTGAAAATTACCAAAATTGAAAAGTGAGGGTTGATATGAAAATGAAGAAAATGAAGCGTTGGGATTAATTTGATAATTGATGAAAGAGGAAAAATTTAATGGATTATTTTGAGAATATTGATAGTTAGTAAAATTTGATGGGTTATTTTGTTGAGAGGATTGAGTATTTTTATTGTTGTGATCCATAATTTTGGGGAAAAAATTGAAGTGAGAGTAATTTGAGAGTACGGAGAAAAATTTTTAGAGTTGAGAGAGTTTGGATAGAAAAATGAGTGTTTGAAGTGAAAAAATGATAGAAAAAATATGTTTAAGGGGTATTTATAAGAAAATGAGTAAAATTAGTCGTTATGGATCAAAATGATAATTTTTCAGCCCTCAAAAGTACTCCAACGGTAATATTACCGTTAGAGTAAATCTGACCGTTGGATCAAAATGATCCAACAGTCAGATTTTATTATTTAAAAAAAAATGTCCCGCGCCTGACGTAACTAGCCTGTCCTCCTCTAGCGGACCGGAACGCAATAATTAGTCCTGGTCTACCGGGCTAGGAACGGGAGCCCGATTACAACTGTACCATTTCTAGTCCGATTACAACTGGCCTAATAAATCCAGGAATCTGACCCTACTACAGTTAAAGGTCCTGTACCATACTTGTCTCAAGCAGCCTTTGTCCTGATGTCTCCATCGCCTTCCATGTTCCAAACTCGACATGCCAGTCGTGAAATTGATCTGTCACAACACAGATTGTGTTGCGGCAATAGCTCCCATGATGATTTCGTTGTTTTATTTGCTTCGATTGGCGTACATGGTTTTGTATCCCTGTAAACCCCCACAAAAATCCACCTCAACTGGTAAGAAATCTTGTACGTCAACTCGGGAATGCATTTTTAATATCGAGTAACTTACAGTTTGCTCCATGGCCAAAAATTCTTTGTTTATTTATTTACCTTTTTGTCTTTGGAAAAACAAATAGTGGATGACTATTTCAAAAATTAGAGCATTTATTTGTTCACGCTATAATTTTACAAAGTATTTATGTTGGGAGTAATTTATCCCAGGAGCGATTTACTGAGCAGTGTATTTTGTATTCCACATATAACATTTCACAAGGTAAAAAATAGAAATATATAACTCAAAACTTGGTAAAGAAAAAATGATGTTTTTATATAGTTTTGATCAAGACAAACGAGCTCAGAAAGAATTGGCTTAGATAGGGGTTCCAATGGCAAACTGAAATGTAATAATTAATGCATATTTAGATACTAAAATATAAGTCAATCTCTTTAATTTTTTATTATACAATCAGCTTATGCAATCTGCAGAATAGAACAAAGAGAGTTGTAGTAGCGAAAGTCAAGATCTTATCCAACCTCAAAGTTTAGGGTGTGGAAACGGGCTCCTATGAATTGCAGTAGCAATGTAGCAATGGGCTATAAACACCAAACAGAAAGAGAATCGCATCAGCAGATCCAATCATCCAAAATCTTGTCCAAACATAAGTACACAAAACCAAGTTAAGTGGTTTCATCAACTTGTTCCAAACTGACAAGAGACTAATTCACTAGAAGTCACACTCACAAGACAGTTTCACCACCATTACCACTTGCAATTTCCCAGTGACGTCGAGGCACCAACACTGAAATTCCTCACCAAGTACATGAACCCTTTATGACTGATATGTATAATCATGCAGATCATCGTGACCATTTCAAAGGTTGACCTTTTCCATGACTTCGAGCATTTGTTGGTAAAGAAAATATGGTAAATCAAAGCAAAGTCCAATTTGGATTCACAAAATTTGCACTGATTTGCTGTATAGAACCCTGAATGTAGAGTTGTTGCCGGTTCCAGAACCGGTGGTTCCGGTTTGTCAAATATAGGAACCAGAACCGAACTGTGATTTTCACGGTTTGGTCCTGTTTCGGTTCCGGTTTTGCCCAGTTTTAACCTGTTTAACCGCCGGTTCTGTTTCGATTCGGTTCCGGTTCGGTTTCATTTTTTTTTTCAAAATTTTGTTTTTAATTCGTTATTTTATCCCGTCAATTAGTTTGTAAATTTTGTTATATTCAATAATTAAGTATAATACCAATAATACATTTTATTTCAAAGATTTTTTTAATAATTTTTAAACAAATTAACTATTCTATTAGTAATTAATAATAATAATTTATAGAAAATTGAATTTTTGAGAGAGTGTAGAAGAGATTGAGAGATAAAAAATGGTGTAAAATTGGTAAAAATGAGATAGGGTATTTATAGAGTTGAAAAAATAAAAAAAAAAACAAAAAAAAAAGAAAATAACCGTTGGAACCGGGGGTTCCAACGGTTAGAACCGGCGGTTCGACGGTTTTTAAAATGAGAAACCGGAACCTAAACCGTAAACCGTCGATTTTGGTCGGCCGGTTCCAGTTTCGGTTCGGTTCCAGTTTTGACCGGTCCGATTCCGGTTCGGTTCGCCGGTTCCGGTTTGATTTTTACAACTCTAGTAATAGGGTACCCCACAGCCGATGGGGTCGGTTGGGGCCACTGTTCACCGCTTCACGTATGTCACTTTCGTATGAATGAAGCTTGAATGAAGTTTTTTTTAAGTGCATCAAGCTGGATGGATAACATGTTTTATTAAGTTCTTTAACAGTATGTTTGGTATAAATGAATTTTATAAAATTTTGTGAAATTTATTTTTTATGAAATTTATTTGTAAATTTTAAATTTATTTAATTTTTATGTTTGATTTGATTTTTTAAAATATTTAAGTCCTTCAAATTTTGTTTTAGTTAAATTTTGTTCATTTGTAAATCATATTAAAAGAGGTGAAATTTACAAATTTTGACAAAATTACTCTTACAACGCATTTTCAATTTACCATCTAAATATCAACTATAAGAACATTTTTGTAAATAAAAGACAAATTGTTACTCATTTCAAACACAAAATTCATTTACAAATGAAGAATTCAACAAAGAAACCAAACATGTTAATTTATTTTTAAATACAATTACTTATGGATTTCATTTCATTTCATTTACAAATGAAGTGAATTCAAAATTCATTTGATATCAAACACTATGTAAATTGCTCGTGAGACTATAACTCAATAGAGCCGAGAGCTACTAGGACCTAAGACTTTCACCGAGTTGAGGAAGGATTTGCCTAGTTAGTTATAAATTTTTGTTAAAAATTTTAAATTAATAAGCTTAATAACTTGGATGATTACTTAAATTTGGAAAATTTAATGATATTTTCTTGGATGGAAAGACCTGACTTTTGAGGTTCAATCCTTGTATGGAATAAATTAGACTGATCGACCTCTAGCAAACGCATTAGAATCGATGTAATTTTACCAAGAAGTATTCTAAGGGATATCGAACCCAAGAGAACGGGTGTAATTGTGGTCAATTAAAAGGATAAAAGTAAATAAAAGCATCAAGTAGTTTGTTTTTGGAGTTTTAGGAATAAAAACAAGCAATAAAGTAAAATGCAAGTTCACAATATTTGAAAAACGTTAGAACTTTCGAGATAAAACTAAGGATTTAGTTGCAATAATGAATGAAATTGGATTTTAGCAAATGAGTGTGAGTGTTCTCTCCACAAATATCACCCAAGGCCTCTCTCAATGTCACTTAAGTAGTGCTTACACTTCCTAGGTGGGTCCTTTCAGCCTCACCTAGCCAAATTAGACTCATTAGGATCATAGAGGAATTTCATCGAATACCTTGTAGACATAGGTATATTTCTATCCTAAAACCATACAAGTTCTATACTTGTGACCTAACCCAAGCTTCATCTCTCAATTCATCACTTAGGTGTGTCAAAAACAACATTGAGGTCTTGAATCTCAACATCATTCAATCAATAACCAGTCATACAATCATTACCATCAATAGATTTAACAATTAAAGCATCAAAACAATAGATATAACATTAAAAGCACAAAACTCATAACAATAATTATCCATTAAAGCAACATAAATCCAAGGTTCACTTCTCTACACCTTAACACAAAATCTAAGCTAGTATATCTAAAAAACTAGGCATAGAGCAATAAAGATAAAACCTAAACATGATTCTAAACAAAGAAAAAAGAAATAAAAAGGGAAGAAGAAAGCTTGTCTCAATGGATGATGGAAGCCTCTTCAATCCTCTTCTCTCTCTCCTCTTCAATGCCTTGAATCTTCCTTGAAAATTGAAAGAGAATGATTCTCTTCTTTAATGTGCAAGTCCAAGCTTCCAAAAATGGGGTTTAAGAAGAGTATTTATAGTCCTCTTGGTCCCCACAAAACCTAGAAATATTCCCCAAAATATGCATTTGATTGTGCCTTTGGTCCCCACCAATTTCTAGCTCTTATGTCACTTATTTTGGTTGTCGAAGGTGCCACGGCCGTGGTGGTTTGAATGTCACGGTCGTGACACATCTCGTCTTCAATTTGGTGCCAAATTTCGCGCCGCCACAGCCGTGGTGATGTGTGCCACGGCCTTGGCACATTTCGTCCAGTTAAGTGTGCCCATGTCCAAGATCACGACCGTGGTTGTTTGCGTTAGGCGTGCCCACGGCTAACGCCATAGTCGTGGCCAAGAGCCATCATGGCCATGATGTTTCTCGTCAAACACCATGGCACTGAATTTCCTCAACCATGACCGTGGTATATTCTTTTTGCCTCTTTTCTTCTATTTTCTTCATATTTTCTCAGGTTTGCTTAAGGCCTTTCCATTTTTCATCTCTTTTGCACCTTTTCCACTCATTTTCTTCCCAAATTCAACATCTTACAATCATCACAAATATTATAAGAATTTTGCCACAAAGTCATGATTTAAAGGATGAAAATGGATAAATTCTTGCTTGAATTAATTTGTAAATTTAGCATACATCAAATTCCCCCACACTTACTCATTTGTTTGTCCTCAAGCAAACCAAATCAAAATTCGGAGACAATAATACAATTCAAATCAAAGAGGAAAGAGATTTCTATACTATGCAAGTATGAGAGTAAAATTATCAAGAGAGGAATATCATGCTATCTTTTAATCACATAGATCAAATATTGGCATTGAAAAGGGACTTTTTTTAAGAGTTCACAAAAATCAAATTCCTTAACCTATCGGTATTTCCAAAGCTTATCTCCTTTTTTGCTAAGACTAAAACCTACTTTCTTTTGTTTTTAGAGAAAACTTGGCTTCATCCATTCATTTTTTATAAAAAAGTGTTTTCTTTCACAAATCACTTCATTGCATTATCCTTTTGATTACTTCTCTCTTGTTTTTTGGTGCTACAAACGCAATTAGTGAATTAAGAACCCCTGTGTAAAAACACTTATTATTGAATCCTCAGGTGTACTAACCTTTTCTACTATGCGGTTGGGATCCCATGCACTTAACTCGTTTAGGTTCACCCTCAAAAAGAGAAGTTTAGCCAATAAAACCATTCACAATAAGCACATTTCCTTCAACTAAAAGCCAAATCTACTCCAAACTTTTCAAACACAATTCAATTAAGCATATTTGCTTAAAAAAAGCTTAGCAACAAGCTTGTATGCCTTTTTATATGCCACCACTAAAAGGTTAAGGAAGCTAATAAATGAACTCTCAATTATGCCACCTAAAAAAAATGCCAAATTACAAACAACATTCCTCAAATAGCATACATTCCTCAATTAAAAGCATACTAACACACTACAAGAATCCTCTAACCAATTCAATCCAAATCCTACTCTTTTCGAATTTGATGCATTCTAAAAGAAATTAAGCACAATTTCAAGCATTTTTGAACAAAATCACTCAAGCAAAGACAATATAAGAAATTAAACACCAAGCAATCAATAAACCCCTCCCCCACACTTATTATGAACATTGTCCTCAATGTTCAAAAATACAAATCTGGATCAAACTAAACAATCACAAGAACATGATGACAAGTTTCATGGCAATAAAGCATAAAGTAGAAAGATATGGTTTAGAAAGCTCCTCTAATTGTCACTTGCTCGTCATTGCTTTGCCTTGAATGCACAACTCTCTCATTGGCATGAGACCTACAAAGGTTAGGGAAGAAAACACAAAATGTATGCATGCTAGAGTTGGTGAGAGGTATGACATTTATGCATGTATAAATAACCTCTCATCCCATTCTTGGCAAAATCATGAAAAACAAAATCATAAATGTGTTTCTATCCTCAAATGCAAACTATAAATTGAAACCTACACTACATGCAAATGCAAGATAACCATAGTTAAACGTCATTGTAGACAAATGGTAGTTTATCGTCATTCTGGACATGTGTTAGGATCTATTTGGGATGGCAAATAGTCTTTCATGTGGATCCCTTCAAAGGTCTCAGTCGATTCCTATAAACAATGATTGGTTTATGATCATGTAAAATAATGTCAATGGGACCAAATGAATGCACTTTAAAAATTGTAAAAGGACCACACATTGGAATTTTAGGGTTATAAAGAAAATGATTTTTGGATGGAAAATAATAAACATGTTAGCCCTCAACAAAATCATTTTCTTTCCCTTTTGGTTTTTCACTTCCGTTCTCAACCCTTTCTTATCTACCATTTCTCTTGCACTAGGTTCCTTCTTAAGTTTCACTTGCTTAGGACACACTTTTGGTTTTTTCTTAAGTTGTTCCTCACCTTGGGTGCCACTCAAAGGGTTTAATGGTGGAGGTCTAGACACCATGCAACATGTCTCTAAAAAATGCACCCTAGTGTCATTATGATGCAACAATTGATTATGCACATTCTTAGAAACATAAAACTCCTTAATTTCCTTCCCCACTCTAAACAATATACTTCCTTTAGTCAAATCAATACACACCCCACCGGTTGCCAAAAGGGTCTCCCTAATATGATTGGGGTGTCACAAGCATCATTCATCTCTAAAACATAAAAATCGGCGGAAAAGAAGAACTTACCTACTTTTACCAAGATATTCTCCACAACTCCAAATGGTTGCTTGATGGATCGATCCACAAGTTGGAGTTTGACGGTTGTAGGTATTAGCTCTTCAATCTCTAGCCCCTTGTAAATGGATGAGGGCATCAAGTTAACAAAGACACCCAAATCACACAAGGACTCCACATTCTCTAACTTCCCAAAAGTGCAAGGAATTGAAAAGCTCCCCGAATCCTTGAGCTTTGAAGGGTATTTGTTCATCAAAATTGCACTGCACTCCTCGGTAAGTGCCACCATAGCATACTCCTCCAATTTCTTCTTGTTGGCCACTATCTCTTTCAAGAATTTAGTATAATTTGGCATTTGAGCAATGACCTCCAAAAATGGTATGTTCAACTCCAATTTCTTAAACATTTTCAAGAACTTTTCAAACTCCTTGACTTTAGTGTGGTCTTTCAGCCTTTGGGGAAATGGAATAGGGGGTACATTGGGCTCATTTAATCTTTGAGGAAATGGGATTGGGGGTACATATGGTTCCACTTCATCCTTGCAAGGAGCAGAGGGTTCTTCCTTTTCGATTTCCTCATCCTTACCATTTATTGATCTCTCCACCACAACCTCATTCTCCGTGGTCGCACCTTTTTTAGGTTCCTCCCCCACACTTGGCTCCTCAAGCTCTCTACCAATTCTCAAAGTAATAGCCATGACACACTCCTTAGGATTAACTTGAGAGGTACTAGGTAACTTTCCTTTTTCCCTATCGGAAACTGTTTTGGCAATTTGACCCATTTGCCTATCAAGGTTTTGAATGGTGGAGTGCTAGACTTGAAGGGTTTGGTCAATTTTGGCATCCCTAACATCTACCTTAGACATGAATTGCATAAGTATGTCATCCAATGGTGGTTTTCTCTCTTGATTGGCTTGTTGGGGTGATGGTGGGGGTTGAGTTTGGTTGTTTGGTTAGAAGGGTGGCCTTGGTTGGTATCCCATGGGTCTAGGTGAGTTTGAAGAGGTTGGATCTTGCCAAGAAAAATTGGGGTGGTTTCTCCAACCTGGATTATAGGAATTAGAATATGAATCATTCCTAGGTTGAACATTTGGAAATTCCCCCATATAATTCACTTCATCACAACCAACATCTACACCTGCTCCTCGGGCCATCCCACAATTGGCATCATTATGCTCCATCACTCAACAATAATAGTAGTCATGACCCATTTGAAGGGTTAATAATATAGGTGGTCACAAAAGTTTTCTTGTTGCTCAAATTTGGTCACAAAAGAAAAAAAAATACTACATAGTGGTCACTACTTTTTTTTCGCTTCAAGAATGCCACTTTGCCCAGAAAATTCGACAAGTTGGACGGAAAGTTCCACATCTAATCTCCAGGACACGCAGTATACTAAAGTGGCAATCACCGACCTGTCCCGGCCCATCCGACCTGCCAAGCCCTTTTGCCTCTCTGTTCTCTCTCATCTTTGTTTCACATTGCTACTGCAAAGCCCATTATAAACCAAAAGCTCACCATAGCAACACCAAAAACTCACCACGACAAACCAAAAACTCATCATAGCCAAATCTTTCTTCGCCACCGCCACCTTCCCCAGCGCCTCCGTCACAGTCTTCCTCACTTCCCAATCTTCACTACTCAAAAGCTCCATCAACAATGACATGAACCAATCCTCACCATAAATCTAGTTCTCTCACCATAAAGCTTTGCCTCTCCCTCGCTATAAGAAATCACCACCACTCCCTCACTCTCACCTAACGAATTGAAGGGAAAAACAAAACAAAACCAAACATCACCATCCATAAAAAAATCCAAGCCTTTCATCGAAACCTAACTAAGATGCAATTGCTTGCATCTAATGCGATTTGTAGTAGAACAATCACAATCCAAGTTGATTTAATCATTCAATTCAGTAGAAAATAACAAAGATGAGGCATGAGTTTTTCAATCAGTGTCCTTTGATGTAGTGTGGGTTTTTCAATCAGGATTCAATCATGTAAAAGCACAATTAAAGTACTAGTGAAGGGCGAAGGAGGAATCGGGAGAAAGGGAGAGGAAGGGTGAAGGACGCGATGGTTCCATTGGTTGAGCAATCAGATGAAAATGGCTTATAGGCGACGGAGGAGAGACAGATTAAGGCTATGGATTCAGTAGAGGAAATGTGTAAGGTGAGGAGGGATTCGTCGGAGAGAGAGAGATGGAGATAGGGGAGAGAGAAATAAAGGAGAAGAGAGAGATCGACAGGTTTGGTGGGTGTTGATTGTAGTAGAGACTGACGGTTTTGGTGTTTGTGGGTTTTGATTGTTGGTGGTTAGGGAGTCGGCAACGAAATTGAGAATGGCTTGAAATTTAGTTGTTTTGATTTGTTATTTGTAGGTAATGAAGAGTGAATTGTTGGATTTCAAATTTACCTAATGTGTGATTTGAAGATTAATTCAAATAGGTTCTATGTGGGTTAAGAACGCTTTCTCGAATAATAGGTTTTGGGTTTGTCTCGGGTTGGGTCTTGGCGGGTTGGACGGATTGGATGGTCAGTTCGATGCATTCATTAATTGCCACTTCAGTATGTAGGAATGGCAATAGGGACGGATTTTGGTATCCAGTCCCCGCCCCGTGGCTTGTGCTTTTTTTCCCGACCCCGCCCGTAACCCGTTGGGGTATAAACATCAACTCCTATCCCCGCCCCATTGAAAAATTACAATCCCCGTCCCCACCTTGCCTGGTTAAATTATTATTAATTTTTTTGGTCTATTTGATATTCTATTATAATTTAAGAAATAATACAAATAATCTATATAAATTTCAATAAGCATAAATATAATTCAAAACATTATATATATATATATACAAAATACAATTAATGTATAAATATAATCTAATAATAAATATGTGTATAAATATAGTTTAACTATAAATCTATAACATAAAATATAAGTATATATATCGGGGTGAGTATATTAAATACCAACTCCGTATCGTCCCTGATAATTTTAATTTCGGATTACCCCGAGACCTGCCACGCTCCCTGGTCAAACTTTGAAAAATCCTCCTCGTTCGGGGTGGATCGGGTGGTACCCTACGAGTTCGGGATATTTTGTCATCCTTATCAATATGTCATGTGTCTTAGAGATCAGATGTGGCATTTTTTGTCCAATTTGTCGGATTTTTTGGGCAAAATAATCTTATTGAAGCAAAAAATATCTAGTAGTGACCACTATGTAATTTTTTTTATGACCAAATCTGAACCATACAAAAATTTTTTTGACTACCAATATTATTAATCCCCATTTTGAATGGTGAATAATTGGTGATAACAAGTGAATTTTTTTTTTTTGAGATTTGGTCATTCTTACTTTTTTAGTTAACATAAACCATCAAGATAATTTTTTTTAACTGACATCAAGATATTCTTAGTTTAAGAAAAACGTCAAGATAATTTTGACAAAAATGAGTTTCCACATAAGAAAGAAAATTATTTTTTTTACTGACTTGTATATCATCACTGACAACTAAATTGTCAAGTCGCCCTGCTCATATCCTATATCATCAAGGCTCAAACCACTTAATCACCATTCACTTTTGGAATATCTTGACGTTTTATGAAAGGTGTTGGAACAAACAATATAATTTTTTTCTCTCGAATGTTGCAGAGACCTGTACGGAGACACCGTCCCAACTTCTTATGCTCTGCACACTGTAAGTCTACGAATATTTAAAGTCTAGTGACTCCTTAAAAAAATCACATCCTCATCCAAATCACTATTAAGTCTAAGCCACCAAGACATACCTAGTCCTGAACCACCGTGTCACCCCGACACTGGACCATCAACCCATTCCAATCTTAGATCATCGAGCCACCTTCATTTTTAAATCATCGAGTCATTGCCATTTGTCGGTCACGGCCATTGATCCATTTTCGCCTTTAAACCATTTAGCAATTATCGTTGCTATTCGCCTGTTTCTAGGCTACCAAGCCACTAAAAAAAGTTCTTATTGTAATTTGTTTCCCAAATAAACAACGGGAAATATTTTTGTTTAAATTTTTTTTCCATGACAATTATTTTTTCTCAGAGTGTTGGAAAAACGGTCCGTTTATGATGAGTAAATCGAGCTCGGTCGGTTAATGTTTAAACTGGGACCGTAGACCGAGACCAATTGAAAAGCCCAATTGAGGAGAACCAAACTCGGTTAGTCAATATGTGAACTGAAACGATGAACCGAGATCAATTAGTAAGACCAATTAAGTTAAGAAGAAAATGGGCTCGTAAGACCTGTTAGGTCCACGAGCCCATTTGGAGCTTATATAAGAATATATTTTCTCTTCTTACATTCACTCCAATAAAACATAACAAAAAGGGAAGAGAGGAAAAACCTCTCAATATGAGAGAGAGCGAGAGAGGTCGACGCCTTTTCACCTTCTTCTGCCCCACCGGATGTCCTGCGTAGATTAGTGTGGAATTTAGACTGCGAAACAGTCGACCACTCCCATCGACTACTTGACTATGGTTAGCTCGAGAGATCAACATTAGATCTATCTGATATTGTCTTTCGCTGAAATCGAGGTAGGTAACTCAAACCTGCCTCTTATACTGTTTATTTGTTAAACTGATATATAGATTCCTTCATTGGTATCAAAGCAAATATCAATTTACAAATTTTGATTGTAAATTCACGTTGGTCTCTTTCTGAAATGCCTACTGTATTTTTATTGTATTCGACTTCTTGTTTTTACGGTCTATTTTGCTTCGAGTCCATCCGGAGTCAAATTCTGAAAGTTAGAATCTCAAAATTCTAACAAAAGATTTGATATCAGCGACCTAAAAAATCTGCCCAAATTTTGTTGCAAAATTCCATCAGGAAGATCGTCAAAATGTCGAAACCCGATTGAAAAATAATGAGTGAGGCAACACATATGAATTTGTTCATCTGACACAGTAAGGTGAATTGGCGAGTTCCTATTGGTTGCTAATGGACCACTCAAATTGAAACACGTGGCAGAGGCTTTTAGCTGAAATCCACACGAACCAACCAGTCTGCAACACGTGTCACAACATGGATACTGAGAGAAAGACGTTTATGGACATAGATTAATGAGAAGGCAACATGTGGCAGGAGGTGCCACATAGCATCCCGAGAAGCTTACACGTGGACTAGTCAGGCAACGATACATGGCAGTATGTCGTCACGACACGTGGCGACATGTGGCCGTGAAACATGGCATTTTACTGTTATGACACGTGGTCGTGTATTGTCGAGGCGTGTGGCCTCACGGGGAGACGAAACGTCGCAGCCGATGGAGTGATGCATGGTCGTCCTCCACGTGCCATATGTAGGCACGTGACGCATGTCCCAACCACCAATTTTTTTCAAATTTTCTGCAGAATTTGAATTTGAATTTGAATTTTTCTAGAATTATTGATATATCTTTCACAAATTTTTGAGTTCCAGAGCTTTTTTTTCAATTTATTGGTGTATTAAAAACTATTTAAAGATTGTGGAAAATGTATTTTCTGTTAAGAATTATTTTGGAAATTAGTTTTCAAAATAATTGATTTTTTAAAATGTGTGAATATGATTCTTATTTAGATAATCGGAATGAGATTTCAATTATTTAGATAATATGTAAGTACGTGTATACCTGTTTAATTTGTAATGTATTGCAAATAAGCGAATGGGGTAAAACCATATTGCATCGAGTTAAGTGCTAATTAAGAGAGAATTTGCATGACTCCTAAAGAGAGTTTTTTGGGATGGTGGTGGTCATAGAGGAAAGATATAATTGTGCATTAAGAGCACAACAGTGATGAAGATTCACTTATTTCATAAAAGATTATGATACTCATCACCAGTATTGGTTAAGTTATTGGTCCATACTAGAATTTCATAAAAATGTGATCCCCTAAGTATTGTGGAAAGATACTTAGAGATTCTAGAAAGTAAGAATGTATTAAGATTGGTTCGTCCAAGATTAAACCATGATCGTAAAGAGAGATCGTGAGAAGTGAGAGATCTATTTTGCGGTCATATGATTAATAGAATTCTCAAGAAGTTGGCACGACCACTTATGAATTCTATTCAAACACATTGGATAATGGTCCATTGTGTGTCCAATTGGTAAATATAGGCTTAGTGCCATATTAGTATTATTTTTTGGGATATTTATGAGCATTACTTATGTGTTAATGATGCCCAATATTGATGTATGTGTATTAACATTGAGATCGATCGTTTGGATTACGTGTCGATTCAATAAATGATGTTGATTTCATTTATTGATTTGGCTTATTGTTATGTTGATTTGCCTTAATTTGATATATAATATTTTTTGTGCATTGAATATATTGCCCAGTTATTGAGTTCGCCTTGATAATTAAGATGATCAATATGGATTCCCCTAAGTCGAGTGGACTTTAAAAGTGAATCCGAACAATCAATATTTATTGTCTATAAAATTAAATATGGTATGGTTAATTATTAAGACCGAGATTGTAAATGTGCACCTAGTGTACATTTCGAATCAAAACTTAATAAGAGGCTATGCTAGTTTAATTTTGGTTGGATAGTAAATATTTGTGTATTGCTATGTGAATTACTTGTGTACAATTATGTCTTGTTATTTATTAAATTTATTTGTGATATTCACTGCTTGTAAAGTCAATTGATGTTAGCCATACGAGAAGGTATGTTGAGCTATGTTGAGCTTGGACGACAACAATTATAAATCTTAGATTATAGATATCAAGCATGTACTCTAAGAGTGAGAAGCCCGTGCTCTTTTGAACTTGGTTATAACCGAATTCAAAGAGGAGTAGGATACCACTCATTACACTATAGACCGAATTATCTATATGACGTGGAAATGAGAAATTTCACTACATTCATCATCTTGTTAGTATAAAGAATGATGTAATAATCACTTGGCTAATTTGCAAGTATCAAAATGCAATGTGTTTACATTTTGCATTTAAAGAGCAGTTAGTTGGTGTGACACTAACTTAGCTCGCGACTTTTGACCATCAACACTGATATTTGTTACAAGCATCCTAATCATACGAGCAAAGGCGAAAGACCTATATGATTAGAGAGCTTAGTGATATTGGCCATAGATTGATCAAGGATGAGGTCCAAATTTTTTATACACTTCTTGCTGAGATATTAGAGCAAATCAAGTGGAACCTAACCCACATTTATCTCAAATATGATATTGTGAAGAATTTGATAATGTATTATTCTATTGGATAAATTCCAATACAAATGCGAGGAAAAGTTTAAGAACCTTAAGTCCTTAAGAAGTTGTGACAAGATAGAATTTTGAGGAAATTCTTAAATATGAACAAAGCCAACATTTTTGTTAGTAAAATGTTAACTACCAAATGTGTACAACATGTGAGATGATGCACATTTGAGGGTATGTTACTCAAACTCACGCAAGTGAGAAGAGTTACCTTGTTCAATGTTCTTATTTGAATTTCGTCATTGGCTGACTATTTATTCAATCTTAAGGATCCTCACAACGAAGTATTGGCACGATTTTATTAGACACCAACTAGTTCTAAGGGGGAACAAGTTGAGCATGCAAGTTACAACTCGAAAGTGGGAGTTTGAGGATTTGGCATGTGCAAATTAGCTTTGTACAAGAACCAAGCCTTTTCTTGCATTAGATTTTATCGTAATCATTTTGAGGTTTGCCTTCAATCTATGTTATAACAATAACGAAATTTCTTAGACCATGTTTGAGTGGGGGGATTACTTTGGCACTAATAGTAGTTTCTTAGTTAAGGTAAATAACCTAACTATTGAAAGTCCTAGTTTTCATTTGTTGTTACTTCACGTAGTCATAGTGGATTATGTGAATGTGAAGTTAATGCACACAATTCAATCACACTGGCAAAATTGAGTATGTCGATTAGCTCTAGTAGGAGTATTGGACAAAGTTCTAAGTTTAGATTGTCTAATTATGAGCATTACATAGATGGAATACTAGAGAAAAAAACCATTTCAAAAGGTACTTCGAGCTAAATACTTGTTGCTGATAATTCACTTTTGATGTTTGACGTCAAAAGAATGAGAGGGCAATGCTAAGGCCTACTACTTCATCACTTTTGTATATATGACTGTGGACGGCACGGTCATATCTATTTGCTTTCTCATAAGTAAGAATGATCAAGTAAGTTCTTACTTCTTGTAAGTCAAGATAATAATCAAGCAAAGTTTTGTGGATCGACTAAGGTGTTAAACATCTGTAAGATGAGACCAAAGTTTTATGTGATGAAACAGAATGTAACATAAGTTATTTATTCCTACACTGCACGAATAATTTGCATAGCAGAGAGGAGAAACTCTCCTCAATATGGATAAAACTACGATGGAAAAGAGCCACAATGTTAAGAATTCATATGCCCTCCAAAAATATGTTACTTACATATATATATATATATCATGGCATGTGGATTGGTCGAATGCGTGACCTAAACCACTTGAAGCCAATAGATGTATCGCTAGTGTCCATGATTTCTTTGTCAATAATGATGAGGATGCTTAAGGTTTTAGATACCTAGATGTGTCAATATGACATTTTTTTATGAGATGATGGAAAAATGGTATAGTAACAAGTTATAGGAGATCACATTCTTAGTGAATAGATTTCTTAATTGGGGTAAAATGAAAATGATTTCACTTTGCTTGAGACTTAGGAACTAAGACTCTCAGGATCACTCCATTCGAGTGGGAGAATTCTCAAGGAGAATGAAGATGAAAATAAGAAGGAAAGTTGGTTTATGTAAATCAATAAATTACATCCTTAAGTTTTAAAAATCTCAAGAGATCGATTCAAGCGATTGTTATCTCTTTTCCTGAAAGGGATACATCGAAAAAGTCTTGAAGTAATTTAACTTCTATCTCATCAACCTCAAGCATGTGCGGATGTTCTTGATCCTGACTTGAGTATGAGCAAGATTCTTATTTTTCAGTGGGAGTAGGGAACTTGATCTAAGTGAGAGTTCCTATATGGAGTTTGAACCCAATGGGAGCATTTTGAAAATGCATAAGGCTAAAAGGAATAAAGTCTCATTAAATGAATCGTCAAGATCCTTTTAGTAATCCCATAAGTCAAGAACGAACATGCAAGTGTTGTTAAAGGTTCACTCATCCCAGTGTAAATTGAATTGATTAAAGCAATGAAAGTGTAAGTGACATTTGAGATTAAACCGTAATTGAGAACTGGTTAATCTACTTGAAAGGAGATCACCATTGAAGATAAGTAGATACGTTAGCGATAGATCGAGTAAGGCATTGACAATCGCTAAGGGGATTTAGTCAACAAGATTGGAAAAGTCCAACTTGTTGAAAGATTTACCTTCACTGAATATACTTTGGCTATTTGGCCTAGTCTATATCTTGACCTACATCAATGGATGTAGAGATTCCTTTTCTTAACAGATAATTTAGAGAAGAGACCTATATAGTTTAGCCTAATGGTTTCATAGTCCAAAGTCTTCGAAAGTATGGTACATTCATATCCATTGTGATAATACCATGTATTTCAAGGTAAATCTTATCATTCTAACCTCATGTAAACATCACACTTGTAGCTAGGAATGGTCTAGCGTTAAATGACTCCAAAGATTGGTCGTAATCCAACTTTAATATATATGATATGGGTTGACCTTGTAGTCAAATTTCAAGAGATCGTTCGAGTGGATTGTTGTTCCTCTTCAAATAAAATGGATCAATGAAGTACTTGAACGTTTTAAGATGCAAAAATGCATAGCCTATAGATACCTCATTACTAAGAGTAAGTCTCTTAAGAGGTGAATGTGTTCATGAACTATATGAAAGGAATAACGTGTAAGGAATGTTATTCATACAAATGTCATGTGAATATTTTTGTAATATAGAGTACATGTGTTGATTACAAGACCATGTCTTATAGTAAGTGCCTAGGTGTGTGCAATACCTAGAGTTTGTTATGTCGTCAAGTTAATTAGCAAATATTGATCCAACACGTAAGAAGAATGTTGGAAAGTAGTGAGCGAGATATTCGATGCTTTAAAGGCACTGTGTTATCCTAAGGGCTTACAATAAAATAAAATACATTTGCTACCCTACGCAATGATGTGGACTATAGGGAAGTCTATGCCTAGTTATGTGTTTTATCTTGGCTGAAAGGTTATCCCATATAATAATGAGGAACACATATAAGTGTGTGGTAAGAGAAGCCGAGACCATATCTTCATTAGTCGCAGTGTAGTAGGAAAGTTGTTTATATAGTGGAAAGATCCATTTAGTACTGACCACCTAAAGAACCAACGACAATCTTTAAGTGACAGTCGACCCCGAGTGCTTAAGAATCTAGAAGATCTATTATAAGTCTAAGCAAATCAAGATCAAGTATCATTTTGTGAGAGACTTGGTTGCACAAGGACAAGTGAATTTTAGTACAAGTATCACAAGTAGAAGTGAACCTGGGATGTAAGTCCATGCAAGGCGTGATTGTAGATCTGTTGATTAAAGCCTATAAGAAATAAGTTTCTTAAGACCCACATGGCACAAGAAATGTGTAATCCCTTAAAACATGATCTTTAATGAGATTATCATGAGTAATACACGAGCGCAAATATTAAGAGTTGACATTTGCAGTAGCGTTGAGTGTGAAAGCATACTGGACAGATAAATAACCCACTTACATTGTTGTTTATCTTAGTTTTCCTAGTTCGTTTAGGGAAGAACTAAGATGAAGCTGTTTTTGAATGCAGAAGAGAGTGCATTCATAATCAAGAGGCCGTATTGCATTTTACAGTCGTGAGTTCATTGTAAAAAGGTAAGAAAAGTTGTATGAATAGAGACGTATACCATAGGATAAACTCCTATGTAGATGCTAAAATTGAGAGACTTTAACATATTCTATCTTAAAGCTAAAAGTAATCCTGTTAAGGTGTGAATTAAGGTTATATGATGAGATATATATATATATATATCTACTCTCTCCGTTCCATAAAGATATGCCACAATATTTTTTCACAAAGATTAAGAAAATTAGGTAAGGTTATTAATTTTAGTAGAGAATTTCAAAAATATTCTCATAGTAATCCAATGAGTGATTAATAATACAATTTACTATGCATTTAAGTAGGGACAATATTGTACAATTGATATAATTATTACTATTGAAAATGAAACAAACTTATAATTTGGGACAGACTAAAAATGAAATATGGTCTAATTACCCTTACTTAATAATGAAAACCTGCAGATCCAATCTTCATTTTCAATTTTGATTTCTCTTTCTTCTCTCTCTCTATCTCTCTCAACTCTTTGAACTCACCTATCAAACCCTAAACTTTCCTACACTCACCTCTCTTAAACAAGTGTGTTGTCACTCTCATCTCCTCCTTTTAATCTCTCCTCTGTCAAACTCTAAAAAAACAAACCTTACACAAGTGTCTTTCTTCAATCTCTCCTCTCTGTAGCCAAAAAAAATATCACCTCTCGATCTCTCTTCTCTCCTCTCTCAATCTCTTTTCTTATGTGATCTCTTCTCTCTCGCCTATGACATCTCTTTCTCGACTCTCTCGGCAACTCGAAACAAGTACTAAATGAATTTGAAACAAGTACTAAAGATTTTGGGTTTGGTGTTTCTTTTTCTTTTATTTTCCCTAGAAAATGGTTTCTGGAGTTGAAGAGAAAGAGGGAAATAGGAGAATGGGCTATAAGATTTCTGATTCAAAAATTGAATTGTATTTGTGTTGCCGTATGCGGTGGTCTGAATAAAATAGAATGCTTTAGATTGTGCTATTGTTTTGCTGATAGGAATCATGATTTTCTTAGAATTCTTGTTTTTAACCAATCAGAATTACAATTTCCATCCGTGATTTTCAAATGATCGGTCAAGATCTGGGTTTTCTGAGATTTCTAATTCGAAGTGTTGATGTCTTTGTCTTTGTGTTGCCTCTATATGGTGTCAGACTCAGATTGAAAATTTGATATCCCAGTAGCTAAGATTTCCTGTATTTTGACCGATTAATCAAAACTAAGGGTTTTTTAAAAAGATTTTTACTGTGAAATTCTGGTGTTTCTTTATTTGTTTGTGTCGTATTCGAAGTAAAAATTGATAGGGCAGATGAAGAGATTTATTCTCTTTGCTTGTCCCTATTGCAGTCCCTATTTTCTAAACAATGAATCATAATCTGAAATTTTAAGAATTTTGAATTTTGATTTCATTTAAATTGTTGAAGCAAATTGCGAGAGCTAAAGTTTTTTATATTCTTATAAAATAGATCAAAATATTTTTATCTTTAAAATTTTATTTAAAGTGAATTATAATAACACATCAATAATTTACTAAATAAATTAATGATGAATCATTAGCAAAAAAATTTAAATATAACTCAATTTTAAAATTCAAAATTGGTATGCCTTTCACTAATAGGTGGAATAACCTATACCTGAAAGAGTTGAATATGGATAACAATAGGTAGGGTATGAGTAGGGTATACTAATAATTTTATTCATACCCGTAGTTTGTATTATATACCAATATCCTACCCGTATCCGTGTGGGTGACAACAATTATTACCTGTACTCCACCCACAAGGTATCTGTTTACCCCTAGGGTATCCATTTACCTGTGGTTTAAATTTAATTAATTAACTTAATAAACAATATACCATCAATTTAGAACAATAGATTAAAAAATACCCGAGATAATATGAATACTATATTCACACAACATAATATAAAATTTATAATTTATAACTAAATGTAGTTAGTGAAATGGTAATGTGATAAATTATTACTTGAAATTTCTAAATTGCATTTTCACGGACTTGTCTGAAATTTGTTTATGTTTTGTCTAAACTCTGTTTATATTTCAGATTTTTTTAAAACTTCTTTATAACTTGTTTATACGTTGTCTATATGTTGTTTATAGGTTATTTATATATTATTTATATTATATATATATTGTTTATAAGTTGTATATATGTTATTTATATGTATTATATATATATTTATATGTTGTATATATGATATGTACAAGTTACAAGTATAACATAAATAAGTTAAAAAATTAATACTTGTATGTTCTGCATCTCTGTAAAAGATAAAAAAAGTTACAAATATAGAATAAACAAGTCATAAACATAGTATGTACAAGTTACAAATATAGTATAAACAAGTTGTAGTACTAATACTTGTATGTTCAGTATTTTTGTAAAAGATATACAAGTTAGAAACATAACATAGAATAAACAAGTTACAAACATAGTATAAACAA
>CAODLS011285804.1:0-25888 GCA_948243855.1 Flueggea neowawraea | reverse complement strand
TTCAGAAAAGCAAACTTGCTTTTTTTGCCCAACCACTCTGTATCCAAAATCTCGTAGGATCCGACTAATCTCGATTCGACCAATAAATCATTACCATATAACTTAGAAAATAAAAAATAATTGAAAATAAAACTTCAATCTTATTGAATGTGAATAACATGTAAATGTAGCAGAAGTCTTCACACGCTTCTAAATTCTGACCCAGTAGTACGCCCAAAAGAACCCAGGACGAAGATTCTAAATTTTAATCCCCAAATTACCCTCTTATTAATCTGAACAACAATATCAAATTCCACCCTAACATAGCCGAATACTTGCAACTCTACAAGGGTAATTTAGTCATCAAGTCAATAAATAATCAATCCTAAGCAGTTATATTCCGAGTCGGTGTCCTATCCAATTGTATATATATATGGAAAACACAAATTCAAGAACATTGCCATTTACACCTCCTGAGAGGTGGTTCAGCGAAAAAGAGAGCAATGTTTCGTGACAGATCCATGTTCGAGACTCATCACTATCTCCTTGGACGCCTCCGAATATATCTTTGGGTGTATCTCTCCGCGGGCTCCCAGCGGGTGTCGTGGTGAGTAGATCTCGATTACCGCCGAGCAAGCGACATATCACGGCGGAAAGTAATTGTCTGCATAGTCATGCCCAGGAGGGAGGTATCCACCATCGGTAGTCCCCGGCTCCCCTTTTTCCATTAAAAAAAAAAGAACATTGCCATTTACAAAGAAGTTAATTAGTAATATAAAAGGAAAAAAAATGGGAGGAGGAGGAGGAGGTTGCAGGCCATTAGGGTTCTTGCTAGGACTTCCATTTGCATTGGTGGCATTGGTCTTAACTTTAGTTGGTGCAATTGTCTGGATTCTTGGGTGAGTTCTCTTTTTCCTTCTTTTTTTTTTCAACTTTTCAATACACATTAGTCATATTCTTTGATTTTTTTTTTGATTCTTTGATGTTTATCAATGATTTTGATTCCTTGATTGAAACATAAGCATATGTTTATTAATGTTGCATTGAATTTAAACAGAAATCATGAGTACCCACTTGATGAGTTTATCAATGAAATCTTGAATCTGATCATTGTTGCATTACGTTGAATTTAAAATAGAAATCATAACTACCCATCTGAGTTTTTCTATGAAATCTTTGAAACTGATTATTCTTGCAATGCATTGAATTTAAACTAGAAGTCATGAGTACCCATTTGAGTTTTTCCATCAAAATCTTGAAACTGCTCATCGTTGCATTGATTTACAGTATTGAAGTGATGTTTTTGATTGATCTGTAATTGGGTTTTGAGACAAGTTTTAATGTTTTTTTCTTAATTGAAATGGCAGGGCTGTGCTGAGTTGTTTATGCCCATGTTGTGTGTGCTGTGCTGGGTTGGCGAATTTCGATGTGGATCTTGTGAAGCTTCCTATTAAAGTTCTCAAATGGTTCATTGATCAGATCCCCTGTTGATGCTGCTTTTCAATCTTGATCTTCTCAGAATTGGTTTGCATTTCAGAGTACAGAGCTGAAGCGTTTTGTTTTCTTTCTTTTCATTTCGATCTGTAATTACATAGCATCGTTTAGAATTAACAGAGGAGGCATTTCATAATTGCAGATTTCATGGATGTTTGTAAAATTTTTTGATTCATTGGTGTGGTTATACAGTGGCCATGTTCATGGTATTGTAATGTATTGTTCATTATTGACTATAATAATCTTTTTATATTTTATTTTTTATATTGATTTTAAAGGAATCGAATTTGCGGCAGTTAAAGAGTGGACATGACTTCAATACCATTTAAATTACAAGTACAATAATTCTTTTAAGACAATGCAAATTTTGGGTGTTTGGGGGTTTTTTTAGTCATTAAGAGTGGGAAGTGGTTGAATCGAAAATTACTAGAGTAAATTACACCCTATATACTTTTTTCTATTTTTGTGTTCTTTTTTACAACAACCTTTTAATAAATAATTATTTTAACACAATTTTAATTATGTTTTTACAATATCTTTTTTTTTTAATTTCTCTCTCTTCACGCACCCTCGTTCTTCCTCGCTCTCTATTTGCACCTCGGTCTCTCTCTCGCTCTTCTCTAATCCTTCTCTTCGTCGCCCTGTTCTCCTTCATCTCCCTCTCCTCCTCAGTCTCCCTTCAAATTTTGCTTTCCCTTTTCTCTTGCCCTCCTTTGTCTTTCAATTGGCCTTCTTCAGATCTTCCTCTTTTTCACTCCATCCTCCGACGTGAAGCGAATGAAAGTGGGGGAGAGACTGAGATGCAAACGACGATGAGAAAGAGAGCTCAGGACGCAAACGACGAGAATGAGAGAGTGTGTGTTTGTGAGAGAGAGTTGTTGATGTGACAAGGACGACGCGAGATGAGTGAGAGTGGCAGCGACGATTTAAGGTGTCAGCTAGGGTTTGTAAACCCTATTTGCCAGCCATGGAAGAAGAAAGACTAATCTGAAGTTTTTTTTCAACAACTTAAAACTTTTACTAAATTACAGAATCAATCCCTATTATTTGAGAAAAGTCTAAACAACATCAAAGTTGAATAGAATGAAATAACATAACAAAAGGCCAAATTTTAGTGAATGCACGCGTATTGTACTAATTATGTAAGCATTTTTTAGTGAATGTACCCACGTTGTACTCGTAATTTTATCAATTCATAAAAAATACTAAACTTCCAATTCCTAATATTTATATTTTAACCTCATTTTTTTATTTTGTATTCGATTTGTACTCTTGTTGTACTCATTTTTGTAGACATTTGTTGGTGTAATTAATAGGTCTTAAATAAATTGTACTATCATCGTACTCGGTCTGTACTCGGGTTGTATTCCACTTGTACTCGGTCTTTGTTGGTCAACAAAGCTTTCATAACACTACTTTGTATTCGGGTTGTACTCCACATGTACTTGAGTTATATTTTTTCTCATTGGCTTAAATAGTTTGGTCAAAGTGCGGTCAACGCGTGGTCAACACGCGACCAACTGTTTATATTTGTGAATATTTTATTTCATGTTTTTATTTTTGGTAAGTTTTTCAATTAATGTTGTATTACAGAAATTATTTTTTTCTTTTGTTGCCCATTTTTGTACGTCACCCAAATTACTAAGTTGCTTGATTGAAAATTTTATAAATATTGTTGAACATTTTCCAAATCAGAAAATTATATCTTTTCTTATTTTCTTAAACAAAAAAACTGTAAATTTATGAATTTCTTAAGCCATTAAAATTAATTAAGTAAGAAGGGCGAAATGTTTTTTTGGAGCTATAAATTAATTTCTAAGCAAAAACTGACATTCTACAACGACAATGTTAAACTACTTATTGGTAATACAGATGGATGATGAGAGGACATTGGAACCACTAAGTTAAGCTCCACAAATCATTTCATTGTCTTTGATTATAGCAGAATTTCCAAATCACAAATGTGTTTAATGAGGTGATTCATTTAATGAGGTGATTCATCCTTTTTCAATCTTCATTAAATTATTTCATAATCAAATTTGCTTATCAATACACACATTTTTCTTTGGTTGGATGTTTGACTCTACCTTAGATTGCGCTTAAGAATTTCAACTTAGTGAGTTAAGTTTAATTCATCCACCAGATGGAGAAAAAGTGGTGATCATTTTTGTTGGAAAAAGCGGTCCGTCCATAAAGAATAAAGCGAACTCGGTCGGTCAAAGTGTGAACCAAGACGTGAACCGAGATCAATTAATAAGTCCAATTGAGTTGAAAACGATATGGATCGAGTAAAGACCATTAGGCCCAAAGCCTATTATGAAGGCTATTTAAGAAGGGAAGAAAGGGGTGAATTCATTTTTCTTCCTCTCCCTCCATTTTCATACGTTCTCTCCCTCTCTCACTTTCATGTTTTTCATGAAAAGAACAAGAGCTAAGTGAGCTCATCATTCCTAATCTGATTCTATGTGGCATCTAAACTGCGAAACAAACGAGCACTTCCGTCGATAACCCGACTGTGGTTTGCTCGCGAGACCAACATCAAATCCGATTATGACCTTGTTGTCTTCCGTTGCTAGTTGGGTCGAGTTTCCGCTAGAATTGAGGTAAACAACTTGAATATATTATAATATATTATTTATCTGTTAAACCTGTAGAAGATTCCATCAATTCTCTTATTCAAATTCGTAGGATTTAAATTCACATTTTTTACAATTTTAATTCTAAATTATTATAATTATTGGATGACATGATATTGCAATCCTTATCAACTACAAAGAATGAAAAATTAATTAAAAAGGATAATTAATTAAAAAAATCTTCTCTTAATTATCCTTAACTAAAAAGTGAATTCCGAATTTTTGTTATTGATAATTATGAATTTTGTGTTTGAGATGAGACGGTGACATTAAAATGGTTGTTAAAATGGTTGCCACAACCATTTTAATGTGCAAATTTGAATACTTATCCAAATTGAATTCAATTTTTAGTGCCTAATTATCATCAACAACAATGGTTATAGATCAAATGTGATATTTGATAACAATTCTTTTAAATTAAGGTTGATATATATTATAAAATTAAGGTTGAATTATGTTATTATTAAGGTTGGTACCAATCTGGATTATTCTATTATTTTTTTGATATATACCTCATATGTAAAAAATGGTTGTGAATTACGAATTTTTATAATTATCCTTAATTTTGATAGTAATCATCTCTAATTTGTTGATTGAAAATTATTTTCTATCCCAATCTCATTTGCATACACGTTAATGTTTCATATTAATTTTGATTTGTAATCTTGATAAAATTTTTAATTTCTTTTCCCACTTGAAAAGACATTACCTTATCAATAAATTTAAATAAAATAAACTATTATTTAAATATTATTATCGTGTAGTATGTTTCTTTTATATGAATATTTATAGTAATAATATTTTATTTTACACTTAAAAATTGTACCTACATGTAACATAATAATATTATTATATATAATATATTAAAAAATATATTCAATTTATTAAAAAATTTAAACATATTTAATTAAATTTTTTATTACATAATTTTATTTTTTTCTTATTTTTACAATAAAAATTAACTACTAAAATTTAAAGATATATATTTTTATTAAATATTATGAATAAAAAAATTCAATACATGTACACATACATAAAAGACTAGCTTTTATCAAATGTGACAACATGAACATGTTTCAGCTTGGTCGTTTACAACCTATAAACGAAAATGCAACCCTTGTGAAGGTAGTTGGCGGAAAGAGTCTGTGATCTTTGTTCGTATGGTTCGAGTAGGAGTAATGTTAAATCAGATAGTCTTGGTTGTCTCGATTTTGTGTTACATAATAAAGTAAGGTGTTTTTCCAGAAATTTGTCTCACTATGGTTCTACGGTGACAACACTAGTGTACGGACCAACTTCACTGTCAGTGTCAGCTATAACTCTAGAAATATTCTAAAAGGGGGAAATAATGCATGTATGATAACGTCTTGCAGGGATATACTACCACTGCTCACTTCCAACTCAATTTTACCATTAAAAAAAATATAAACGAAAATGCAAAACAAAAAAGAGTAGATGATGGGTCGTCTGACGCAACACACGACAAGTCGATCTGAGCAGGCTTACGCTTAACATAAGATGTGGCTAATTCTGGAACCTTCCACAGCATTCTCAAATCATCAATATGGTTACTAAACACTCAGCCACACACCAATATTTCATCACCACCAGACCACCTTCTTCATCATTGTTACCTCCAACAGTAGCAATAATAAACAAAGCTTGCAGAAACCCATTTTAGAACAGAGCCAAAGAAGGCAACTTTTGTGTGGAAGTGTTTGAATTGAAGACTTAAAAGCAGAGCAAAGTGAAGAAGAGGAAAAGAGAGAGCATGGGAGTGGATTACTACAAGATACTCCAAGTTGATAGGAATGCTAAAGATGATGACTTGAAGAAGGTATATAGGAAACTTCCCATGAATCGGCATCCTGATAAGAATCCCAATAACAAGAAGGAAGCTGAAGCCAAGTTTAAGCAAATCTCTGAGGCTTATTAGGTTGGTTGGTGCTTCCTTTCTCTCTCTCCCTCTCTTTTCTGTATTGATAACTAACCAATTTTTTTTCTTTTAATTATATTTTTATCGAACTTTAGAAAAAAATAATATATTTTTTGGTTATTAGCATATGTTGGAAATAAAATTGGTTTCTTTCATGGTTTCTGATCTATTATTTGGTTCCAGCTGAATTGAATTTGTGCTAATGTTTGTTGGTGATTTGTTTTTATATATAAGTACTGTTTGAAGTGAATATGCTTGGTTTCTGTTGATCAAAAAGAGCTCAATTTATATAAATTTTTTGTTTTTGCTAGTATTAATCACTGTAAAGCGTTGGATTAGAATGTCTGTTATAACTGGAATTAATGATTAATTGAAGTTAAGATTGATGCTGAAATTAAATGTCTGATCGACTTGTTTAATTTTATATTCTGTCCTTTATATCATGTAGGTGTTGAGTGATTCTCAAAAAAGAGCAGTATATGACCAATATGGTGAAGAGGGTTTAAAGGGACAAGTGCATCCACCTGGTGCTGGAGGAGCTTCATTCTTCTCCACAGGAGATGGACCTACATCGTTCAGATTCAATCCCAAGAATGCAGATGACATATTTGCTGAATTTTTTGGGTTTTCGAGTCCATTTGGAGGGATGGGAGGTGGTGGTGGAGGGATGAGAGGTACTAGGTTTTCAAGTGGGATGTTTGGCGATGATATATTTGGTTCATTTGGTGAAGTTGGAGAAGGATCAATGCATCAAAGTGCTCCGCGAAAAGCTGCTCCGATTGAGAATAAGCTCCCTTGTAGTCTGGAAGAGCTCTATAAAGGAACTACCAAGAGAATGAAAATCTCTAGAGAGAGTTTTGATGCTAGCGGGTAAGTGGAACTTATCTATTTATTTAGCTGATGTTTTCTTGCTTTTTCTTGCGAAGTTTTTTTCTGTAACAGTTTTCTTTTATCTGATCAAAATCATTGAGCGTTTGTTTTTCTGCATTCTGGTTATTGGAAGAAATAAAATGCTAAATTGTTTATGGCTTGCACTTGCTTCCTGTGCTTATGACATTTTATTCTGTCATTAGAATCAGTAGGCATTTCGTTCTATTAGGTTTGAATCAGTAGTTGATTGGAAGTAATCTTTTTTTTTTTTGGAATGCTTCTATATCATTGTCTTGAGAGATAGTAAAATCCGTTATAATTAGTTGAGAATGTTGTGAAAAGAATTATTGTGAGCATTGAGAATTAGCTTCTTTTGCTCTACTTGAGCCAAGTATGATTGAATATATGCATAGTAAGAATGTGTTTCGTAATGTTCTATATTTGGAATGGTCATAAATTGTTAATAGCCTAATGGGCTAATTGACTCCAGATTATATGGAAAATTCTTCTCTAAGCTTGATGCATGTCCCCACACATGCAACAAGTCAATTAATACTTGCCATGTGTATTAATAAGTCGATCAAATAATTAATCGAGGATTCACTAATACACATGTCAAGTATTGATTGGCTTGGTGCACGTAGGAAGAATTTTCCTATACTGACCGTAGGACGTGGTGTTTCATGTCTCGGCTTAGGTTTCTCATAGGCACTGCGATATCTTGCTTTTATCTGTCCAAGATCATCTTTGCTTCAGCATCTTATTGATGTCTATTTCTAAGGTTGGTTTTAACATCTGATTTTGTGGATGCAGCAAAAGCATGCAAGTTGAGGAAATCCTGACCATAGACGTAAAGCCTGGCTGGAAGAAGGGAACAAAGATTACCTTCCTGGAAAAAGGAAATGAACACCCTAATGTTATACCTGCCGATCTTGTCTTCATTATCGATGAAAAACCACATCTTGTGTTTACTCGTGACGGTAATGATTTGGTTGTCACGCAGCGGATTTCTTTAGCTGAAGCGTTGACAGGTTACACAGTCCATCTAACAACCTTAGATGGGAGGAACTTAACCATTCCAATCAACAACGTGATTCATCCAAGCTACGAGGAGGTTGTTCCTCGAGAAGGGATGCCGCTCCAAAAAGACCCGACAAAGAAAGGAAATTTGCGAATGAAGTTCAACATTAAGTTCCCATCAAGGCTAACCTCAGAGCAGAAGGCTGGAATCAAAAAGTTGTTGGTTTCCTAAGATCAATTGAAGAAAGTAATTTACAGGCAATATCAAAAGATTCGGCTTTGCGAATACTTGTTCCACAAACTACGATCTTTAAACTTAGATTGTTCTTTGGATTGATTTTTCCACACGTGTTTACAAGAATTAGGTTTTAGTAGTTTTTGCTGCTTGAAAGGATGTCAAAGTTTTCCGCACACAGAACATATACGAGTCGCGAGTCACTGTTGTGAACGGTAGAGGATGATGCTTGCGAAGAAGTTGTTGTATACTACATTGTAAGTTAAATAATACAAGGTTTGGCAAATTAGTGTGGAATCACCATTGCTGTTTCTTTCTTACTTTTTTTTTTTTATGTTTTGAATTGTCAGTACTGAGGTTCAGTCAAGTAGGTACTATTTATTTAGGGGGTTTTTACATAATTATAAATTGATATTACAGATTTCCAAGTCAATTTTTGATATTACATACGTGGTGACAAAACTTTAAATTACATTTTCACCGTGTATATGTGTTATTTATATGTTGTATATATGTTATTTATATATTTATATATTTTTTATATATTTTATATATAAGTTACAAATATAATATAAATAAATTATAAAATTTTATAAAAGATACAAATTATAAAAATAGTATAAATAAATTATAAACGTAATATATACAAATTACAAATATTTTATAAACACGTTATAAATTTACTATTTATATATTCTATATCTCTGTAAAAAATATACGAGTTACAAATAACTCACAAATAACAATCTAATTTTTGAAAAATAGAATAACACTAACAAAATATCAACGGTAATTCAACAATATATAATAAGAGTTGATAAATTTAAAAATATCAAAATATCAAAAAATAAATATATAATATATAAAAATAAATATTGTAAAGTACTAATCGTATTCTCATAAAAAAACACTTTATTTTTTGCAAAGGCCCAAAGTTATTTACTTGCTTCTATCAGATAATTGAATTTTCAATTTTAATGCTGGATAAGACTCTAGTACACAAACCCGTTGGTAGGTCAAGTACCAAAAAAAGGTTGGACAAAGGAAGGATGATTAATTAATTGATGTTACAATTTCTACAACAGTGAAGATGTTTACCAGCTATGCACAGTTGCTGATTTCTCTACAACTACATGATGTTCAGCTACAAAGATGGCGCCCGCAAAATGCACATATCTACTATTTCCGTGCTTGCAGAACTTCTGCCTATGCAAATCTTTTGCCTAATCACTATACTCTGAAGATGAAGATCCCATTTCTTCATCTGGGTCTTCGTTCTGATCCTCTTCGCCATCCCCAACAAGCTCCGAATCTTCAATTGTATATCCTGTATATCCCTGGGCATCTATGTCTCCTTGTTCTTCATCTTCATCCTCTTCTCCGGCATCATCATCGCAAAGGTTGGCGTCCGCATTATAATCACTTTCTTCAAGAAAGCCACCAGATTTAGATCCATTAAAACCAATGGTATAGTTGTTAACTGCCGCATCATCATAATCATCCCCTGATGCTTGGTCATTTTCGTAGTCGTACTCTGATCTTTCAGAGCTACTGACATTTTCTGCCGTCTCCCCTTGGTAATTAGTTTCATTCCGATTCCACGATTCCCTTGCCAATCCCATTTTTGATTGCTTATATGTAGACTCTGATTGCTTATACATAGACTCACTTGGGATATTCGTCTGAGCAGCAACGTCAGCTGTTTGTTTGACTGCTTTCTGCCTGCTTCTAGCGCTGCGACGTCGCCGTTTGTGCCCTACTTGTGCACGTGATTGTCCTTTCCACACCAGTACTTGGCCCAGCCTATCACTTTTGGTTGCCGAACTTCTTCTGCCAGATTCTGATCTGGACCCAGTAGCCTTTTTTTCGGATTTCCGAGTACGACCCTTGGCCCTGTTTGCCCGTGCATGGCTCATTCCAGCTGACCCTGCTCTCCTATCAGCCCCATTTTCTTCATGAAATATTGCAGGTCTATCAGGTGTTTTGGACGTTTCAATATTCTGGGTGTTCTTGATGACAGCATACTTCGACGGAAGCTTCTGACGAATAAATATGTAAGAAGAGAGTAAGACAATTGATGATCGTGAAATTTGGGCTGCATGGCTCATTCCCTATGTTTAACTGAAATTTTAAATCTAGTTAACATCTAGTTTACATATAATCTGGGATGCCAAGGTGTATAAAGACCAACAGAACTCCCGATGTATGCATTTGCAGTGCATCAACCTCCAAGAGAATTTTCCTTTTCAGAAGAAAGAAAATTTTCTACCCTATACAAAAGTTGGATTTAATAAAAAAGGATAGTACTTACAATATATTCTCCATCAGCCTTCTCTTTCTGAGAACCGACTTCCTGATTTAATATGTATGAAATGGATGCATCAAACTCCATAACCCTAAGAGCAACAGCTGCAGTTGTTGTCGGCAACCAGGGAAGTACAGACACTTTTTCGACACTTGAATTGCTAGATAAATTAGACGAATCCAGAAGTTCACTAGTAGTTTCAAAGTTTGATGATAAATAGTCCCTCTCCATTGCCCCCTCCAACAATGTCAAAAGCTGAATATGTAGAATAGACCTTAATAAGCTTTTCATTCCAGGTAAAAAATAGAAAAAGGTTTTGATATAAAATTTATCAATACTGGTAAGAATTGGAAGAGAAAAACAGGGAGAAAGAAGAGGAAAATGTCATTTAGCGATGAAGACAAGCAAACTATAGTTACTCTATGGGCATTGTTCATTTACATTTTTACTTCACAATGATTACCAAAAATTCTAGGTGCAGTGAAGATAATGGCACAGGCAATTCCCCAGAGTACAATTTCAATAATTAAGGAAAGTGCCATCAGATCATTTTTAAAACTTGAAACAGATTCTATCAATAGGGCAACAGCTGTGCCGTGATTTTTCACGTTCTAATCATTCCTTTGCAGGGCATCACAAATGCTTTTGTGTGGGATTAGGGCAAAAGGGAAAGCAAATCCCAGTTCCGCCTTTTAGCCTAGTTGTATTCACTATACAAGTATCATGGTAAATAATTTACAATATAAGCCGAGGAAAACTTTTCTTAAATAAGGATTAGTTTGATTCGCATGTCAGAGATAAGAATGGGTTTGTAACATACAGAGAAGAGTCAACAACAGAATCTAGAAACTAAGCACATGAAGTGCTAGACTATATAAGTAAAAAAATCATATCAGGAATAGTCAAGCAAACAGAAAAAGAAACAAATCAATGAGCAAACCTCAAGTAGTTCTTTAGCCGTGGAGGAAGAATGCAGCTTCATGCCCCACGATTTTTGAAAGCCTTTGGTCCAAACAGGTTTGAGGGCTTCTGGAAGAATTGAGACCTGCCATGTCCCAGATGAAATGACATTTTTTAATAGATAATATATTTTTGCAGACTGTACTCGGATAATGCTTTAGAATTCTTTTGAAAAACTCACCTCAACCAAAGCTAATAGCAATTTAAGCAATCTGATCCTCAGCGGAGACACTGGCCCATGTAAATTGCCTGCAGTGAGTGTCTTCAACTTTTCCTCACAACGAGCCATATATTGAAAGTTCAGATGGTTTCCAGTGGTTTCAAGTGGCTTCTGACAAGGACACTGGTTGTCTTCGATAAAAAAAACATCATGGCAGTTATCACAGGCACCCAGCAAGGGTTTGCACCTTTTCTTCCCGTATTTCATCCCACATAACACAGACGAATTTGAACATTCTCTCCACATCCAGTTCTCAAAGTCTAGATATCTATTTAGCATATGAGTTTCTTCAGCTTGATTTTTCCCAATCTCAATAGTAAAAGAAGTTGAGGCTTCAGAAGCATCAGACTCAGCAGAACATACAGCACTGCTTGGGCTATCAGCAATGTCATAATTGGCAGGGCCAGTTGCTTCACCAATCTCTTCTTTGATGTCTCCATCTTCTCTCTTCCTGTAAAAGAGTAATTTCCTCCTTCGGATGGCATCCTTGAAATATGTTTCAATCTTTTGCAACATCGCGTGCAGATGGGATTCCCTAACTCCGCGGACATCCAAAGATGATAGGAGGGCAGCAAAACCCTGCATTTGTTGAAGGAAAAAGAAAATGAAAAATAAGCAAACTAGTAGCACTTAGAAAAGTTAGTTATCTGAGATGAACACATCGAATCATAATGGTTTATGCCAAACAAATCCACTATGGTTTTCTAATGTATAAGTGTATGCATGTAAAGTAAATAAGACTTGTCAGGCTCGTCCTTCAAGAAGTTTGCTACCTTTTCAGAATCAATAAGCCTCCAGCAGCCATCACGCAATTCAACAAAGATCCTTCCACAACCAGGATCATTCTGAGAAGCAGCCGTAATAAACTGCCAATAACGATTTCGTCTGCGATCCTGACCAAGAGGCAATGATCTATACACATACATTTCTTCTGCCTTATGACCAATGAGAGATTTTAACTGTGAGCGGGACTTTTCAGTAGCATGTCCCGGGGCCTGATAGATAAGATTATCTGGAGCAGCAGATAAATCTTGCAGTTGCAAGTTAGCCTCAGTATCCATATTCTGAACATTATTAATATCATTCTGTGCGTTGCTTAATCTCTCTTGCTGAAGAGTAGCCACAGAGATGTCATTAGTCTTTTCATCAACAGTAACTGGTGGGCTTTGTCTACCCTCTACAGACAACGCAAGGTTAGGCTCCATCTTGTTCACTACATATGAAGGATAATTCATCCTCATCACATACTCTTCTTTCATACGACGTTTATCAAGCTGTGCCTCTGCCCACATTTGCTTCTTCAGAGCATTTGCTGCTTCTAACCGTTCCTGCAAACCTCGCATTTCAGATTGCACTCAAGAAAATTGTACAATTTTAAACTTTAACCAATAGGAAAACAAAAGTACCTCTAAAACAGCACGAATAGAGTTCCCCTCTATCGCTACACCAATCAACGAAACCAGAGCATTGAGACGTTCTTCAACACTCAAATCAGAGTATTCTCCCTCCATAAGTCCATGAACCCAAGGTTCCCCAGGGCTGCTTTCATCAATATCTGCACCCCCTGGCTCAAGAATATTGCAAGATCCAGACACATCAGCAACTGAAGGACCAAAACCATTGACCTCAGTATTTCCTCCAGTATGCATTGAAGACAGAACTTCCACAGTGTTTTTAGGGCCTAGTTGTGGAGTTTTAATAATCTCATCCCTCACATTTTCATTTACCAATGATGTCTTTGTATTAAGCTTGTTTTCACCTGGAGAATTACGATCTGTGTTTGCTCCTGGAGAATCATGATCCTTTTTCTTAAGATTAACTTCAGAGGCCAAGTCATCAATCTCAGGATCTTCTGTTGCATCACTTTCAGAGTCATCATCTCTTTCAGCATCCTCAGCATCTTCTCCATCGACAAGACCACTTTTAAATGCACGGATTCTTTCTCGGGCTGCTGATAGTATCGCCTCTGCATCAGCTGGGTCTTTTCTATAGGCAGGACGCACGCAATAAGTAGAAGGAGCTGTTCTCTCAAACAGTTTAGTATCCCTTGATAAAGCAGCAGAAATGGAAGCTTCTGGTGTCTTGCTAGTTGAGAGATCCCTCAATCCTGATCTCTTCAATCGACAATGGGAGAAATTATACAAACAATAAATTCCAGACACTCGGACAAAGATATAAACGGTTATGAATATAAAGCTACCTGAATTCTGTCTGCAACTTCTAAAATTGTAAGACCACTGCTTCCTTCTAATGAAAGAACATGAAATGCTGCATACTTAACAGTACCAGGAGTCAAGCAATGCCTTGATCTACGTAGGTTAGAAAATCCTCTTTCCTGCATTATAGCTACGGCATTTTCAACGGCAGCTCCACTGCGTAAATTAGTAATTACATCTTCACCATCATTACCCTGAAATTTCAAGTCAACACAATAAGAAGATGTGAGCACATCTCAATAAAGGTTTAAATTGATTAGAAAGATGCCTTGATGAAATTACACGAAATATATACAAAAAGGGTAGTGAGGAAGCACCTCATTCTCATCACGTGTACATCCCTGGTCAATATTCCTTTTCTTCAGTTGTGGCCCAAATCCCACAGAAAGCGCAAACTGCCGCATAATTTCAGGCCACGTGAATGGATTTAGATGGCGATGCCAACTGCGTATATCGAAACCCCATGCATATGCCTGACATAATATGCCAAATTGGTTTTGCATGTGAAGAAAGAACCAAACTGATAGGATGATAGGATGATTTAACTAGAGTAATAACTACAGAAGACTCACCCCTTCAACAATCTCAGGATGCCCACCTCCAGGATTCACCGCACTGTTCTGATTTGTGCCCAACCCAGTGGCAGGAGTCCTTGCAACATCTTCAATATCTTTAATGATAATTTTCAAAAGAGAAATGTGAATTTCACCTAATAGCCTTGGGTCCTGAAAGTAAAAGTGCAAAACAATTTTCATGAAAAATGATGCAATCAGAGCCCCCGCAAATGATTCAAGAAAAAATCCAAAGTACTCACATAATCATGAAGGGCTTGAACAAACTCATCCAGAGTGAATGGCCATATCCCAAGAACATCCACAAAAGTAATTAAGAATCTCCATGTCTGTAAATTTACAATTTACTTCAAAACCTTCATTACATGGAAAACAAAAACATAGTAATAAATTTGCCATCACTGAGAATACTACTGAAATATTGGAGTCTTTTGGCCTTAAGAATGAACATTCTCCTCCAAGGCTCAAACTATATAAAACATTCCACACCAAGAATGAAGAAGTAAATAGGATATGTTCAGCAGAAAAAAAAAATGGATCAAAGAAACAGAAATACAGAGTAATGAGTTTTAACTTTATTTTAATAGTAAGATGCAATAGCCATGAGGGAACAGAGAGAGTAAGGACTAAGTCACAGAAGTTAAAAGCATCACATTGACACTAAACTGAGTTCAATGAACCTTTGAATACACAGAGGCAAGATCTTTTTCCAGATGTAATAACAAATTCATATTATCAAAGCCTAGTGGGTAATAGAAGGATAAAGAAACCTTCTTTTAACTCACCATAAGTAGATTTCCCACATTCTCCTCAGAGAGATTCCAAGGTTGAATAGCAAAGGGCCTCTTCAAGAGCACAGATTTGGGAGGGAAGTCAGTCAGTTTATCTGTAAGAAGAAATTCAATTGAGCTGCAGTAAAGCAATGAGGTGAAAAACAAAGACAACAACAGCAAGCAGATACTACCAACCTCTGAATAAATGAAGATTCTGCAACGTTTCAAAGTCAAGGGAAATAATTGAAGGCAATCCCTTGCTTGAGGCAGCCAACTCCATCAGTTCCAAGCGTTCATCATCTACAAGCTCCATCGACTCTTTAGCCATCCTTCTTGCAATTGCTCTCTCAGAAGCAGCTTTTTGCCTGGCTGCCTCTTTTTCTCTACGCAGTTCTTCCTTTTGTCTCATTTTCTCAGCCTGTGCAGTGAAAACAGAAATAAAAAAGAATATTTCACTTGTTATCCCATGCAAAAATAGAAGGCAAGTGCAGTAAAAGAGATCATAAACTAACTCTAATAGATTCTTTTTGCAAGTACTTCTCTCTCCGCTCCATTTCACGCCTTTGCTCTCTCAGATATCTCTCTTCCTCCCGTTGTTTTTCACGCAAAAATCTCTCTTCTTCCTTCCGTCTTTCACGGTCAAGCCGTTCAATTTCTTTCCTCATTTGCTCTTCTCTCTGGGGAAAAAAAAAGTTACCCTATCAGCATAAAACAAAAGCAGAACAGGATCACATGTGTAAAAGTCAAGATCAGACCTTTCGCCTCAAAATATCTTGTTTTTCAAGTTCTTTACGAATCCTTTTCTCATGGGCTTCAACTTCTCGTGCTATTCTTGCTTCCTCACTCTGCAAGAAGTTAAGCAAACACACATTGCTTACAAGAAGACAGTTTAACAGGTATCAAACATGTCAGAACACGCTAAAGTACCTTGTGCTTCCTTTCCATGCACAAAGCATCCTCTTCATGGACGACCCTTCTGTCCGATGGCATTTCCAATGCAGTAATTGGGTGAGTATTCAATTGAGCATCCATAGCGTTTGCATAGGAATTTTTGTGGGACACAGTTTCATACTCTCCTGAAGCTGTCAGTAAGACATGCCCCTGTCTACCTTCTTGAGGCATAAGATTTAGACTGGGAACCGGACTTGGGAAACCATATCCAGTGGATAACAGCTGATCTTCATGAACCAATGGGCGTGCAGAAGTTAAGATTGCTGTCCTCACATTGTGAACATCAACTGGCGATCCATATTGATAAGATGGTGCAACTCTTTCATGCATTTCTGCCTTCACAGATGGCTGTTGTGGAAGAAACTGGTATTCCTGCAGTTCTCTTGTAGCACCTTGGATTGCCTGAGCATCAAACTTGTAAAAAAATAATTTACTTTATCAAAATATTTAAAGTCGGAGGGAGTGTATTCTACATTGCACAAAACCATGAATCACTGAAAAATATCGAAGTAAAAGGAAAATGACTGCCAGGAAAAAAAAAATCAGAGGAAAAAAATGACAGAAGCAATGAGAAAACATTACAAAAGTTCCAGCAAACAGAAGGATGATAAAAAATGTGATTGTAAAGAGAGCAAAGTATCATGCAAAATGGTCCTACCTTGACTGGCTTTACATTAGGTCGCTCATATAGGTTTGCTTCAAAATGTCGTGCAAGTGGTTTCTGATGCCCCTCTGCGGTTGTCCCTAGTAAAACACAAGAAATATAATACAAACTCAACCACTTCATGCGACATTTTAATTGCTTGAGAGAGCAAGCTAGAAAAAGCAAATTATATAGACATTATCTTCATGAATCATGCTTAGGTAAAAAAAGTGATAAAGGGGAAGAAAAGAATATAAAAAGGGTAATATGCAAGAAAAAAATTCCTTATTTTTGCCAATAGACTCAGCATATTTGCCCAAAGTAGCAAGTTGACTGAACTTCACACAGTTTCAAGTGTGAACTCTGCATTCAACAACACCCAGCCTGATCCTTGGACTTCCTTGTCTCCATCAAAGTTCAAAAGGATTGAAAAACAAATTAGAATAGTAAGGACTACTTATGTCTCACTCCTGAAAGGACTGGTTTGTAAGACAGAAAACACAAATCAAGAATTCAAAAATTATTTATGTCCAACACAAGGACCCCTAATCAAATGCAGTTTCCAAACCCATTAAACTCATAAGTGTAACAGAAAGAGATATTATCTCTATCAAATAATTTCATCTTCCACCTCTTTGCTTCATCATTGTCTTTTTCGAGATAGCTACAACATCAATCTCCAACACATATCTCCTTATTTTCTTACAAAGGACGACCAACATTGTACAATTGATAAAATACTGTCCAGCCTACCTATCATATTTCAAGGTGCGAAATTCACAAAAAGATCTTTTTATCCATAAAGACCAACCTCACTTAGGTAGAATATTCAAATATTCCTTCCAATTTCTAGCATCCCCATCTGGGACAGATTTATCAACAACAAAAGACACCATGAATAAGACTGGCAACACTCTATTTTTAGAGTTCCCAATTTATCATCTCAAAATTTAATCTTCCAAAAGACCAATATTTTTCTCCCCTTCAACTCACATCACAGCCCTTTTGATTCAGAATTACAGCTCAACTGTTATAAACTATCCAATACATTCGCACAGATGACAATTCACTAACCAGGACAGAATATCAATCAGCAGGAGGGCTCCAAAAAAGTAAACTTTGCAATGCCATTATTGTCTTCCAAGAAAAACATTGGCCGTAACATGCCAACCATGGGATGATGAGTATATATGGGTTGGGGGGGGAGGATTGCAAGACCCCTTTTTAGAGTTCACAACCAACTTTACAAACTCGTTTCTTTTATTATGATCAATAAGCACATTAAATAATTGCCTAAAAGAAATAATCATCATAGAAGTTAATAGATCACTGAAGAGAAAGCTCCCTACTACACCATCATTTGCGACCTACTTTGTCATTGTATATATTTATTTTTTAATTTCCTTTTACTCCCTCTCTAAGTAGTGAAAACACCAGAACAAATGAGCTTGAATATTGCTCCATGAGTAAATTCCATCATGTAAGCCATACAACTCAAAAGTACAAGAACAGTTATAATTCCTTAATCTGCACAAACTATAATCGAATTGTTCATCATTGTTGGACAGGCCAATGCATCTTGTGAATAAACCCTGAGCGACTATTACCTTCATTTACAAGGCTACTTTCCCCAAAAATAGTGGACAGAACATTTTCGGGCATATTTTCAACTAATTTTTATTCACAAACCGACTGCAAAAACACAAGTGCCTACGCCACAGACTATTGTCAACCACATTACAGAGAACCGCACAAAAGGGACCAGCATTTACCTATGGGCATGCCAAATGCATCCGGTGGCAAAGGATCAAACTCCATCCCCAGAATCGGACCATCCTCCCTCAGTGGCTCCCCCAACTGCGCCTCCACAAATGCAATCGCCCTAAGCTCGGCAACAGATTGCTGAGGCTCATAATATCTCTTCATTGCCTGCACATCACCACTTCTAATCCTCGGAACCGCCACTCCCGGAGTCCTTCCAGCCGCCACCACTCTCCCATGCCCGTACACACCCGTGCCCGAACCTGAACCCGACGCAACCTCACTTCCCACCGCCATTCCCTCCGTCACCGGCGATTCCCTGCCAGTTTTCGGCCGCTTCGCCGGCTGCTGCCCCTTCCGATCCTTAAGCCGCCTGTGACAGAACCACATCTGTAACTGCCTGTCAGACAAGCCTAGCTGCACCGACAATTCCGCTCGCAACTGCTCCGACGGATAAGTCTCCACTGTAAAAACGTAAAAAAAAATAAAAACATTCTGCCAAGAAAAAAAAAAAGAAGAAACCGCAAACCCAAACCGAAACCAAAACGAACTTGCGTAGGTCTTCTCGAGAATCTCAAGCTGAGAAGTGGTCTTCATTTTCCGCTTGGACTTAGTTTCCGGTTCCGGAAGCTTCTTCTTCTCCGGTCCGTTACCTCCCTCCATTTCACCTCAACTCAACTCAACTCAGAGCTTCCCTCCACCAGATTGAGAGCGATCGAACGGCGGCGTATGGATGGAGATAGAAAGATATAGGAGTTGAAAGTAAGGAAATTGGTGGTGGAGAGAATAATAAAAAAGATCAGAAGAAAAAAAGAGAGAGAAAAACAAAGGATCAGATTAGGAAGAGAAGAAGCAATAATAATAAATGATGTAATGTTGAATTGAGGTTGGAATTGGGATTGTGGTGGAGGTGATATTATTAAAGTTAATAATAATTTTAAGGAAAAGGGGAAAATGGTTGGAATTGATATTGAATAAGCAGTAGTAGTAGTAGTAGAAAGAAAAGAAAGGAAGAATAGGAACAATGGCTGTAATCATCTCATCCATAGGCCAATTTTTGTTGGTTTCTTTATTGGATTATTAATTTGTGGGGAGTTTTTGGGTTTTGGTGCAAATAAATTAAAAATGAGAAGAGAGATTTGGGAGTTTGGTACTTGTCAAAGGGATGCCTTTTTTGAAATCAAAAGAAAGACAAGGGATTGATTCAAGAGAAGAGTGAAGTAAGAGAGAGAGAGAGAGAGAGATTAAAAATAAATAAATTTAAAGAAAAAAGAAAATGAAGAAGATTTCCAGTTTTATGTTTTTGGGCTGAAGAGGGTCTTCTTTAGTTCCGCGGTGTCACTCTTTTGCAGTACCATATCCACTTGGATACTGTTTCTTTCATGCTTATGGTCCCACCTGCACTTTATGGCGCGTGTCTCCCAAACTAAAACTTATACTTCCTTTTCCAATTAATATTGAGTTGAATATTTCAGAAAATAGCAAATTGAAATGTATGTCCTTTCTTAAGAAGATAATAATCATAATAATATTGTATTTATTCTTTGCATTTTAGTGATTTGGGAGTTTTGTCCAATACTACTAAGAAAAATTATGTTGTTATGAATTATATTATTTAATAATCGCTAGCTCTACCCATTGAATTATTGTTCACTTTAGACTCACTCGATATAGACTTAGGCCTTCACGATTTCTCCTTAAAAAGATATATATGTGAGTTGAAGAATAAATGTGTTTATAAGTAATTATTTGCTTGGACTTCATAAGCAATGTGGAATTATAGTACTAAAATACCCTTGATCCCTTGATTGGAGGCTAAAAGGATTAAAAAAAAATCCAATTATGGTCCTACAAATTGCGCTAATTATTGTAGACTATGTTTCTTAATATTTTTTAGGCTCATGCCACTAAGGTATTACCTGCTTTAGACTTATCTACTATGGAATGTGCTCTTATGATTTTATTCTTGAAAAAGTAATTCAAGTTAAAAGAGAAAAATACTTATAAGTGATTATTTGCCTCAATTTTATAAGTGTTGTATGATTATAATACTTTAGAGTATCATCAACAACCTCCTTAATTTCTTTTCTCAAAATATTATATTTTATTTAATTTTTCTCTACTATTTATATTGAAATTTGAACTCAATATACTTTTTCAGTTTTTCTTCTCAGTAATTAATATTATAGTAATACTTCAAAAAAAATGAAAAAAAGTGAATAATAACTCCACATTTTTAAGAGTCAAGATTCACTCCTTCCACTTTTTATGAATTTGCTAATAAAATAATAATTGATATGTTAAATAAGTAGAGTGTTTTACAAATATCAAAACAAATTAATGTACAAAATATAATAAAACATATTTTTTGAGGAGGAAGAACGGAGTTGCTCTTGGGGATGTTCTTAATAATCTTGCATCCAGCTAAAGGGCTTGGCAATCCCAATCACTGTCCCACAATAAATACCAATTGTTATAAATCATATCTCATAACAATCACTAGATCCACCACTAAGGTATTATCTACTTTGAAATTGCTTGCTCTAGGTCTAAACACTCAAATTTTATTATTGAAAAAGTGCTTCAGTGGGTTGAGCGAGAAAAGTGCCCATAAGTGATTCTTTGCTTTGACTTCCTAAATGACGTTTGATCATGGCAATATATCTATAACAAGGAATAATTATATTGTTATGGACTATATTCTTTAACAATCATTAGATCTACCCATTGAGTTATTATTCACTTTGGACTCACTAGATATAGATTTTGACCTTCATGGTTTCTCCTAAAAAAGATGTCTTTATGAGTTGAACAATGAATGTGCTTATAAGTATTCATCTGTATGGACTTCATAAGCAATATGGAATCATAGTACTAAAATATCCTCGATTGGAGGCTAAAAGGATTGAAAAAAAAATCCAATTATGGTCTTATAAATTACACTAATTATTGTAAACCATGTTCCTTAACAATCTTTAGGCTCGTGCCACTAAGGTATTACCTGCTTTAGACTTATCCACTATGGAATGTCCTCTTATGGTTTTGTTACTAAAAAGTGCTTAAGTTATTGTTCACTTTGGACTCACTCGATATAGATTTCAGCCTTCACGATTTCTCTAAAAAAAGATGTCTTTGTGAGTTGAAGAATGAATGTGGTTATAAGTAACCATCTGTCTAGACTTTATAAGCAATGTGGAATCATAGTACTAAAATATCCTCGATTGAAGGCTAAAAGGATTGAAAAAAAAAATCCAATTATGGTCCTACAAATTGCACTATTTATTGTAGACTATGTTCCTTAACAATCTTTAAGCTCGTGTCACTGAGGTATTACCCAGTTTAGACTTATCCACAATGGAATGTGCTCTCATGTTTTTGTTCTTGAAAAATTGCTTCAGTGAGTTGAGCGAGAAATGTGCCTATGAACGATTCTTTGCTTTGACTTTCTAAATGACGTCTGATCATGGCAATATATCTATAACAAGGAATAATTATTTACGCATTCTTAAATTTATATATATTTTAGCTGCCCAATATTTGAATATTCGTAATATCTAATTAATCTGGAGTTTAGTATAATCTTTGTGGGAAGCAAAATTTTCAATTTGAAAGGTTATCTCTACTATAATAAAATTGCAACGTGAAGAATATGATGGGAAGTGAAAAAGCAAAAACAAAATTGTTACTAATTGTAATCGACGCGCTACAAAGAGCGTATCAAATCAGTTCGTGTCCCTTCTCACATTTGACCCACTCGTACGATATTGGATATTGGGCCTTCTGTAGACTGTATTCCTTTCTATTTTTACTACATTTATTGAATTTACGAAAATAATTTTTTTAAAAAAACTTCGCAAATGCAGAATTAAACAACATAGGATGAACGACAATCACTCGACTTGAGAAAATTGTATATAGTGAAAAATTAAAACAAAAAATAAATATAATATAATTTGCAAAATTAGTAGTTGCGGAAGCTTTATTCTATTTGGAAAAAAGAAATAGATAATCTAAAAGGTATATATCTGTTCTTTGACTTCCAATTTCGTCAAAAATTTTTAGAGAAAAATAGCTAATTTTTTAATTTACTTTAAAAAAAGTTCAATTAATACTATGTCAATTAGAGGTGGACACCAGACCGAACCACCTCTAAATTTTCAGTCCGATCGATTGAGACGGGTTAGACCTGATAAACTGGGTTGAAGGTATGGGTCATGCTATCATTTTCAAAAGGGCGGGCCAAGCCGTGGGCCAATTTTTTTAAAAAATATTAATATTTTATATTTTTTAATCAAAATATAATTTAACATATACTTTATTATATAAATTAACTTTAATAAATACTAAACAACTCTTAAATTTATAATTGTCATTATTTTTACTAATTTATAATACTAATACATCAAATTAATCTTAATATACTATATATTATATATATAAATATTATATATATTCGGACCAGATCAGGCCAATCTGCGTGTCATTTCATAAATCAAGGCCCGACTGTATTTTATTTAAAAAAAATTTGGTCGGCCAACGGGCCAAATAATTTTGGCCCACTCCGATCCTTTTTTTGGCCCAGCCCGTGATGCCCAGCCCTAGTGTTAATCGTTAAATATAACAAGACTTTGTCATCTTTTGAAATATTTTTCCCAAAATGCACATTTGAGTTTCTTTGAATAAGGGGAGCAACTTGCCCTAGTCCAGTGTGATTTTAAATTCCGGATTTAAGTAAATTCTCCAAAATTTTCAAATTGATTTTTTTTAATAGTTGTTGTCCATTTAAACGATGCATCTATGTTTGTTTTATTGCTACATTATGTGTTTCAACAACTAAGTTTTTTTACTAAGTCATTTCATATAATTTTACTCAGAATCGAACTTCCAAACCATTTGTTTAAAAATGACTTTAATACTAATAAGTTACAACTTATTTGGATTAGAATTTGAGATGAAAGCCGAAGGGTAGCCCGACAATTTTATTTCCTTGTCTAAATAATTCTGATTATATGTGTTGGCGCATGTTCAATGTTGAGTTACGGGCTAAGATCTAAGATCTTTTATTTTTCATTGTATTGTTTGATGAATAATGGGTAAATTTATTTTAACTTTAAAATAGGATCGCTTTCTCATGTTTCAAACTGTGTTTTACACCAATTGTTGAGGGTTATGATAGAATTGCATCAACTCTTCTTTCTTAACAAAAAATCTTAAGCTCGTTGTTAAAACAAAAATCTTAAATTTGTGTTTTAAGTTATTAAGAATTTACCTAGAATGATCCTAAGATCTTAAGGAAAAAATAAATAAATTTCACTTCAAAAAAGAGCATGATTAAAATTTAACATTCAACTTATTGGAGACCCGGACGTGATCCGGGGGTTCAATTACTAAATATGTTGATTTTCTAATGTCAAAATTAATGTGGTAGGGGGTCAAGTAGAACAATCAGAAATTAATATTAGTGTGGCTTGAAGATTTTACTGTCCTTGTCTTTGTTTGAACGCTTCTTTCCACTATCCTTTTGGCTTTAGTTGGGAAAGTTGAAATTCTTGTTACCAAGATTATCCACTAAATTTGTCAAATTTTCTTTAATTGCATTATTGAAAGTTGAAACTTAGAACAAGATTCAGTGCATGATCTCCTCTAAACGATCAGTTTTCTTGCATCAATTAGGTGAAACATCTAACTTCCTATCATGTATAGAAGTTTCACTAAACTAAGATTTATGCACAAAGGTTTAGTAGATCGGCTTTATATGCTTGCTTAGTAGGTAATTAGACGTTAAAAATAGGGCTGACAATTGTGTATACGACCAAATTAAATGATACGACTTAACATGAAATTAAAAGAGTTTGTATATGGAGACGTTGGTAATGATACCACATTCTTTTAATTTGTGCAATTTTATTTGTTCTATATACTTAACTTGATTTTATTGCTAAATATATTTATATATATTATATTTGTAGATGGTGTTAATGCGGTTTCTTTGAATAAACTCATTGAAGATATAATGAACATGGATATTAATAAATAATCTGACGAATCAATTGAATGCTCTACCTTTAGGAGTACTTCTATGATAATTGTAATTAAAATCTCTTTCATGAAATACCTATTTTATTATTCTTATATATATATATACACACGATGTGAAATTTTTTTTTTAAACTATTATATCCTTATTTATTTTTTATAATTACAAATTTACCCTTATTTGTTTTTTAATAATTATATCTAATATACTATTTAATAATAACTTGATTTGTTGCGTATTGCGCCGGTCAAATCTAACTTATTACTATTTAGTTATACGCAACTAAATTATAGTCTAAAAAGTTATGGTGTCATAAAATTATAGTCTAAACTGAATTGATCAAATTAATAATTTAATTTTGTTTTTTAAAATTTGTAATTATAAATACATTAATTTTTTAAAATAATTTGTAATTATTTCAACAAAAAATCTAAACTTTGTCTATTTAAAAAAAAAACTAATAATTTGTAATTATCTTAAAAAATTAAAGATAATTATTTTAAATAATTTATAATGCCTTGTTTTTTATGCTAGTAGTTTGATCATCTTAAACTACTAGCCAAACAATTTATTTTTCCAATTGAATTTTATTTTAGACCATATGCATTGTATATTTCATTTTAAAGATAACAAAATTATTGATATCATTATGTATTAATGATGATATCATCTATTTAACAATTACTTTGTTGTTATACACTAATCTTTTGAAATATATACTTCACCCCATGTAAATAAACTTTTAATATTTTATTAACTGGTTTACAGTTGTGACAAAATTAGACATTATTTTACAATAAGAGTTTAAATACCTGTTTGTGTTTTGATTATATTTATAATATTCGATGAATATAATGATCTTACAATCATTTTATTTCATACTCAGATTTGTAAGATCTGAAAATTTTCTATTTAAGATGTCACGACCCGATTCCTAACCATGACCGACGTACGAGGCGAACCGTCTGTGGAAGCCCGACCCATCCTGTAATACCCCGAATAATTCTTATAATTATTTTTGAATAATTTTAAATAATTATATTTGGAGTAATTATTTTGAATAATTATTGGTGGATAATTATTTTTGGGAATAATTATTTTTGGATAATTATTTTCGGAATAATTATCTTTAATAAATTTGGGTAAAAATTTAAATTTTTATTTTTGGTAATTGAAGAGTTAATTTTATGTTTTTGATGTTAATTGGGTGATTAATGAAGGTTAGGAGTGATTTGGAGGTGTTTTGGATAAGTGAAAATTGATTAAAAATGAAATAGAAA
>CAODLS011285787.1:0-13801 GCA_948243855.1 Flueggea neowawraea | reverse complement strand
TGATTTTTTGCATTCAAGTGCTGTAAGTGATTCAAATACTCTGGACATAAATCTTAGTGGACTACCTGCGGTCTGCCTTGATTCTGGTTCTAGTGGTGCTGATTCCAGCAATATCCTTTCCAAGTCCAAGAACTCTGATTGGTACTAGTACTTTAAAAGCTTCTGTGTTTATTGTCATAGTTGTGAATATGGTAAAAGTGTGTTACTTTGTCCCAGAAAATAAGTGCTTCGTGTCACCGACCATTTTGTCCAGGCCAAATTTTGGCTAAGTGTTGGCGAGAATTCTCCGGGATATCACATAACTTGCCTAGACAAAGAATTGTGCAACGGAAACCTATAGAATGCGCTGGAGAATTGCGGAAAAAATGGCTAAGTATGTGGGCTATCCGGACTTCTCTAGAAACTTCCACAACTTGGAGCAAGCATGGTTGCCTTCCAGAAACTTCCAGAATGTTCTATGTTGTGCATTCTCCATACCATTCACACAAACTCTAGTAAGTTTCAATACTTACTAGAACATCTTGTACATAAAGAATTGTCTAGAAAAATCTAGACCAACTTGTTGTAGCCACAAATTAAGGAGGTGAAATGCCTATATAAAGACCACTCATCTCATTTGTTAGATATCCCAGTAAAGCTTGATCAAGTGTTCAACACTCATTCTCTACTTGACTCGAAACCTCTATTTGCCCAAGTGCTCATCCTACTTTCACTCAAACTCACTCTAAGATTTACTTTGCTCTATTGTGCGAACAAAATAGACTAAGAGCTGCGCGACTTAGCTTGTATCACAACCTAAGTTCGTGACAAAAAACACAAGATGGTAGAGATAATTTTTTATTAAAAAAATCCCAAAGTAAATTAACAGCCAATTATTTGAAGAGAATTGACTGTACAAAAATTAAATAAATCTCTCTCTCTCTCTCTCTCTCTCTCTCCCTAAGTAAGCTTTAAACAAATAAAAAAAAACCCACTGGAAACAGTAAACAGATTCATTAACGAGCATCTAATTCTTCAATCGATCAATTCAAGAGAGAAATATCAATCGAAGAACAAGATGGAGCATGGCGAGAAGATCATGAATCACTTCTCTTAAAAGCTTCTCCGGTTAGCTTATCTTCTCTTCTCCTTCTTTTTCAATTACATTATCGTTGGTTTAAAAACTCGCAATTGCTTTTGTACTAATTGGAAAAAAAAAAGAATTTATTAGGAGTAGATTGTTAAAAGAAGATGAAAGCAGGAAGTGCTGCGAAGCTCATTGTCGAGGCGTTGCTTCAGCGCTTCCTACCTCTCGCCCGGCGCCGAATCGAAACAGCTCAAGCTCAGGTCAAATTTTTTCTTTTCGAGATTTTATTTATGTTTGTTTCTCTAGTTCTGTGTATAGTGTTATGTTCAAATTGAAAAGAGTAGAGGAGTTATTGTGTCTGCGTGGAATTCCGTTTTCGTGGGAGCTCTTTTTTCCTTTTTGTTTTCCCCCCCTATGATTGGTTGGTTCGATGCGGTCATTTGTTTACTTTTGGTATTTTCATGTGTTTGCTTGAAAGTTTAGTGGTTTAGTTCCTCAAATGTGTATTGAGCTGTGTGGTTCAATTGCAATCTCGGCAATGCTAACCGTGAAGAAAGAGCGACAGAAGTGTTTTTGTGGGAGTACAAGTAGCTTTTACTCGATGAGGGGGTGAGTGAGGAGAATATTAAGAGTAAAATTGAAATGGGATGGGTTGAAACTTGAAGAGTTTGCCAGTGCGTTGGTTTGATTCTATGGTAGAGATTTTGTGGTGGTTAAAGAATAGTTTTTCCACAAAACATGCTGAGGTAAACGGAGAACATCGAAATGGTTGCGAATGACAGTAGAAAAGAGTAGATAAAAATGTGGCGTATATGCAGCAAACTGAAGGTGTTTCTATCCAGTATTGGTTGATGGGTGTTCTTTGAGATGGTCTGATCTTGTGTGGTCTCACAAACAAGAGTTTAGTATTAAATAAGTAAGAAAAGAGATAGGATCTGAACTAACCTGGTTTCAGATTGAGTTTTTTCTGTGTTTGAATTTGTTAACTTGAATGATATGGCATGAGAAATATGCTTCAGTATGTACGACAATTTATTTTTCTAGCAAGCACAATATCTTCTCACTGTTAACTTTTAGTTCTACACTCATGTAATTTTCTCTTTTAATGTATATATCATCATTCATGTGAAATGAAATTTCCAATTGTCATATAATTATTACAACTATAAGCAATGGCAGAGGAAAAATGAAAAAAAAAAGGCATAGGGTCATTAGTTCTGTATCATTTTACATAATTATTCTTTATGCCTGTTAATAATTAGTGGGTCAGCAATGGGAAATAATGTTTCACTAATATAGAATCCTTGAGTGATAACTATGTGTTACTGGTAATAAAATGCTATCTTATGAGAGTTATTGTATACAGATCAAAATTTAATTCTTCATGTCAATGGCACTCTTAGGATCTGTTATGGTGTTATAGTAGCATGGGTGTGTTCATCATTGATATATTTTGTTGTTGTCATCATTAAGCTGATCATGATTAATGTTTATGTTATATCCTCCATATTCATATTCTTGTAAATTTTGAGAATTTATAGGATGGACAGTATCTTCGGCCATCGGACCCTGCCTATGAGCAGGTTCTGGATTCCTTGGCTATGGTTGCACTGCATACTCCAGTACCTCTTTTAGAAGCTCTTCTTAGATGGAGAGAGACGTAAGTTTTTCAAACATTACTTACTAATTTTTTGTGGATTTAACATTTAAATTCCATTATGACATCATTATTTTACAGAGAGACATGATAGTCATCTTGGTTAAATTGTTAGTTTTGTAGGAAAAATGATCTCATGTACTGTTAGCCTTCACATCCACAAAGAGAGAGGGATGGGGAAATATTAAAGAGTGTCGATAGGTACTTAAATCACCTTGAGTTTCTAAATTTTTGGAGAAACAAGAAGGGATTTTCAGTAAAATGTATGCCAATAATGAGGAGGTTGAAGAAGATCATTTAGGCTTCAGACAAAAAGAGAACTCAAAGTGGTAACTTCTTAATTCAACTTATTGACAATTAGACTAATAAAGACTAATAAAATCTAAGTAGGGACAATGAGATAAGATCTTTGAAGATAAAAGAGGAATATCTTGCTCTGTAAAAAATAAAAAAAGAGGAATATCTTGCTAATGTGAACAAAATGAAGAATGAAATATCTTTTTAATGTAAAATTGAGGAAGAAGAAGAAAAAGAACAAACAAGAAAACTGATGTAGCAACTCCCTTCATTCACAGTCAGTGACTGTTGAGGGACTGTTTTGAAGCTTTGTGAAATGTAATTTCATAATGAGGCTAAAGAAGTTATTGTTCACTCAATACTATTATGCATAAAATTGTGCAGGTGTAAGCTGTTTCTTTCTATCTTCGCTTATACCCCGAAGCCTTTAAACAAACTCCTATATCTATGAACATTCTCAATTATTTTTTTGGAAGGTATTATTTGTCATCATGTGTCATGTGAGTGTGATGGAAGGTATTATTTGTGATCTTATATTTGTTTGACAGAAATAAATTTGATTTTAGAGTTAAGAGTTATTATTACTTTCTAATTTAAAAAAAAGGATAGATTTCCTGAAAAACTCATTTCTAAGAGTTCCATGTGGCATGTATTTCTTCAGATTATACTTTAAGATTTTTGCTGGTGAAGAGTGATTGTTGCCTGGCTGTCTCGCCTGATTCAGAAGTGCAAGGCTTAGTATATTGTGCTCAGTTACTTATTACAATTTTATTAAGTCTTATCCTATACACTGTTGAGGATCCTAGAAACTGCAAGTCTTTTCTGACTTGATGCCGGTTGCTAGATGCCAGGGGAACACAGACCACATTAGTTCTAGTAGTTTGCTACCCTCAACATATTTCTTTCTGGAAATTATAGTCATTTATTGGAGAATGAAATGAATGCACTCCGACATAAATGGCAGAAGTTAGACTGCAAAACCTTGGGTGATAAGAGCACTTCTGAAGTTCTAATAGTGTCTGTTAATGCACATCACTATTTGTTTAATTCCACAAAGCATTACACTTATTTAAGTGGATAAAGTTCTCTGACAATTATTCTTCCTTTTTGTCTCTTGGATGGTTTTCTGTTGCAGTGAATCTCCCAAGGGTGCAAATGATGCATCTACCTTTCAAAGAAAGGTATGTCAAGAAGCGCTTCTTTTATCACTAATAATCTATTGATCTGTCAGCAAACGACTCACTTGTGTATGTTAATTGTAACAAAAACGTTGGTTTGTTGATAGGAGCTTATTTTAAATTTAATTTGTGAATGTATTATATGATGATGAACTTGCTTGCAATTTACTTTTGTGGGATGTTCTCAAGCATGGGAATCTGTGTATGTTTTGAGGTGCTTTCAGTTGATCTATTAGTCAAAGATTGAGTAAGTTGCAAAGGATGATTTATCTTTACAGTAGGAAAGGATGATACTTTTCTTGGGATTATTTGAGGGGAGTTGCAATGACCATAATTTTTGTATTTATGGTGTGGTGAGTGGTTTGTTCTTTGTTGCCAGGTCTGTCAATAGCCCTTGTGAATGGAAGTGTCTTTTTGTTGCTGCAAATTCAACTTGTGGTTTGGGTATAGTAGGTTTCTCTGGAATCTTCTTTAGCACTGTGGCTTTTAAGAAAGAGGCAAACACAATCTTGAACTATGGTTTTCAAGTGCCAAACTCAATTTCGATAGATATTTGTATTGTCCTTGGGCAATCTTTGACTGCAAAGAGGCCAAAAATATGAAAAAAAAAATGGACCACTTGCCGTGGGATAGTGATGCAGCTTTGTTTGTGAAAATTAATTAGTGTGCATTGATACTCCTTGCCATTCCTTTGCAATTTTGTGATTCATTATTTACTCATTATTTATTGTAACGGGAGATTTGGGGAGAAAAATGAAAATGTGTGTTATTTTCTGATTTGACTTTAATACTTGTACATGGGATCAGCTTGCAGTGGAGTGTATCTTTTGCTCAGCCTGCATCCGATTTGTGGAGTGCTGCCCACAGGAAGGACTTACTGGTATGTTCCTGAGATTGTTTTAGAGAGAACTTCAGATATTGTTACATAATGTTTATGTTTGCTTATTTTGTTTTCACTGTTATTAAGATATGACTCTTTTCATTGCAGAGAAGCTGTGGTCTGGTCTTGAAAATTTTGTTTTTGATTGGCTAATTAATGCTGATAGGTAAGGCCGCTATAAATGGTTTGGGAACTTCTGCAATTGTGATAATTTAAACTATTGACTTTACTGGCAACATATATGCATGTCAAACTTATTGGTACTATGTTTATGCAAAAAAGTCGAAGATTTATATAGTTTTATCATTGTTTTGCTTTCTGTTTTAATAAAACTTCATGTGAGCAGAATAGTTATTCTCAAATGAGATGTTTGGAGAGCTTAATAAATATTGTGGATACGGTTCCTGTTTGATGTTTAATTGTTTTGATTAAACAAAATGGAATAAAGTACATTATATTCCTCTTGCAGAGTTGTTAGTCAGGTTGAATACCCCTCATTGGTTGATTTGCGAGGGCTCCTTCTGGACTTGGTAGCTCAACTCCTTGGTGCCTTATCCCGTATCAGGTAGCCACTTCTTTTGATTCATAATTGTTTTATACTAATGAAAGGATTCTCAAGGAAGTTTATTTTTAAGGTTCTTTGTGTTATCGGTTGTTTTTGTAATTAAGCATTGATGTTCATTGGATGAATGCTGACCAGCACTATTTCGCTTTCAAGATTTTTTTTTTAATTTTGATCTATAATCTCCTCAAAATCCAATGTTTTCAGAAAAGCTTCAAAGAAGATTTTGAGGAGGATGGTAGTACTATTCATTAAGCAATTAATCCTTGAGTTTCCACTTTAGAGTGCAATCTTGTTTCTTATCACCAAAAAAAAAAGCGATCTTGTTGCTCAAAAGAGGCAAGTAGGGAGGTTTTGGTGTTAAAATCTTAACGATGCATTCACTGTCCAAGAAGTGTTTGCATTTCCTTCTAGGTGCATAACCTTATACAACACTTTCTGTGTTTATTTATTTATTTATTTATTTATATGTATTGTAATTTTTTGTTCACAGGTTTAGTTCTGTAACTGAACGTTTTTTCATGGAACTAAATACTCGTCGAATAGACACTAGTGTTGCTCGGAGTGAAACACTCAGTATCATCAATGGGATGCGCTACCTGAAGCTTGGGGTATGTGTCTAATTTTCCCCATGTAAATTTGAGTGACGTGAAAACACAATGTAACAATTAACCAATTGCCAGGTTAAGACAGAGGGGGGACTAAATGCATCTGCTTCCTTTGTAGCAAAAGCAAACCCCCCTAACCGAGCTCCACATAAACGTAAAAGTGAACTGTACCATGCACTATGTAACATGCTTTCGAACATCCTAGCTCCATTGGCAGATGGTGGGAAAAGCCAGTGGCCACCTTCAGGTGTAGACAATGCACTTAACCTATGGTATGAAGCTGTTGGACGGATAAGGATTCAGCTCATTCAGTGGATGGACAAACAAAGCAAGCATATAGCTGTAAGTGTATCTCACTTCACCTTCTTGTAGCAATTGCTGGCCTTTGGCTGCTATATTGCATATCAAATCTTTTATTCATTTTCTTCTTATAGTTGTTGCTGGGAAATTTTAAATGGATGAGGATGATCAACTCTAGCAGCCACCTTCCATTTTATTTGATGGGCCTGGGATGATATCATAGGAGCCTTAATTCTGTCCGGTTGTGATCTGTTGTATAATATATTAGAGAGAAATTATTGGAGATTGTATGATGAGTCTATATTGTAGACTATATTTACATTGCACCAAGTAATATGATGGTTACCAGTCCAACGACATCCAGCCACATTTTTAGAGCAATTACTTGTACAATTAGAATTTCGAATTTTGATTCTTCATTTTTAGGTTTCACTGGTGTTTTGATTATTGTTATTATTATTATTAATAGTTAATTTGATTGAGGTGATCTGATAGCATAAACATTCTTGATTGAATAATGCATTTGGTGACAAGCTTCCTTTATTTTCTTGGCTTAGATTCCTCCTTAACCGTTCAATGATATTCTAAGCTATCTTTGCAAGATTTTAACTGTTTGTTTTGTTTGAACATTTCCTTTCATACTATGTTCCTTTTTTCTTTTCCCAGTTTTTATGTCAATCTTGAAATACTCTCATTTTCCTTCTTTGTTATGCAATTGAAATTTGAAATTTCCATATGTCCATGATATATGTTCTTTATTATTATCTCTCATAAATGACTTAATGTGTTAGGTTGGCTACCCTTTGGTGACTCTTCTCTTGTGTCTTGGTGATCCTCAAATATTCCACAGCAGCTTGAGCCCACACATGGAGCAACTATACAAGCTTTTGAGAGTAAGGAAATATTTAGTCGGTGGTTGATTTTTTAACTATTTTCCCTTGTGACCTGCCGTGTTACCTTGTTGAATTGAATGTTTGAGGATCAGAGAGATTATTCATGCTCTTTGTATGTTTTTTGATAAGTGTCTTTTTTTCTTTTTCAAGGACAAGAACCACCGCTTCATGGCCTTGGACTGTCTTCATCGAGTTTTAAGGTTTTACCTGAGTGTTCATGCTGCCAACCAAGCTCCAAACCGTATATGGGACTACTTAGACAGTGTGACTTCTCAACTTTTGACAGTTCTGAGGAAGGGGATGCTTACACAGGATGTTCAACATGATAAGCTAGTTGAGTTCTGTGTGACTATTGCTGAACATAACCTTGATTTTGCTATGAATCATATGATTTTAGAATTGCTAAAGCAAGAGAGCCCAAGTGAAGCAAAGGTTATTGGCCTTCGTGCTCTGCTTGCAATTGTTATGTCACCTTCAAGCCAGCACGTTGGCCTGGAAATTTTTAAAGGTAACTGGTTACTGAGACAGTCTCAATATAGTTGCTTCTGGTTTTGTTAGAAATGTAAGCATAACTTTTCTTTATTGCATAACCAGGCCATGATATTGGACACTACATACCAAAAGTGAAGGCAGCAATTGAGTCTATTTTGAGATCTTGCCACCGGACATATGGTCAGGCTCTTTTGACTTCTCAAAAGACCACAATAGGTAAGGCTTTTTTTTTTAAAAAATGTGAATAGTGATATTTATGTCTTTTCTTTCTTTTTTCTTTTCACTCCTAAAAAACAAAGTATTCGCATTTTTTCTTGTCCCTTGGCTACTGGCTATATGAAAAAGAAAAAGTCGAATTTATGCAGAGTAACGAGATATGGCATCCCGTACTTTTGCTGGTGAGAAAATTATTTACTTTTTTTAATTTTCTCACCCATTTGATCCATGGCATTTGTGAAGTGTTGGTCATTCTTCATCTTTATGTTTCTATTGATATGAGCTTTGTTTTACTTCCAATTGGAAAAGAAAAAATGAATTGGTTATATACTTGCTCAGATGCTGTAACCAAGGAAAAGTCCCAAGTGTATCTCTTTCGGTCGGTACTAAAATGTATTCCATACTTGATAGAAGAAGTTGGCCGAAGTGATAAGATTACTGAAATAATTCCTCAGCATGGCATAAGTATTGATCCTGGTGTGCGTGAAGAAGCAGTGCAAGTATTGAATCGGATAGTTAGATATCTCCCTCATCGCCGATTTTCGGTAATGAGAGGGATGGCCAACTTTATCCTTAGGCTTCCTGATGAATTTCCTCTCCTTATTCAAACTTCATTGGGACGCTTGTTGGAACTCATTCGTTTTTGGGGAGCTTGTTTGATTGATGATAGATTGGAGGCCGGTACCGAAGTAACAAAGCAAGGGGGAAAGGGAAATGAAAGTTTCAAAAAATCTTCTTTTCATCAAACAGATTTAATTGAATTTCGTGCATCAGAGATTGATGCAGTCGGTCTTATTTTCCTTGGTTCTGTGGATAGCCAAATTCGGCATACAGCTCTGGAGTTATTGCGCTGTGTACGAGCCTTAAGGAATGATATACGGGAGCAAGTCAACCATTCCATGAGAAATGAAGTTGAACCAATATTCTTAATTGATGTCCTAGAAGAACATGGGGTGAGATATAATATTTATTGATTCCTTACCATATACATTTGGATTGGACAATGCGCAATAATGTTAATGTAGTTCTTTTGAATTCTATCTGGGGCACAACAAAATTCACCTTTTTTCCCTTTCCATGACGTGAACTCACAAGTTCTTAATATTCTTACAGGATGACATTGTTCAGAGCTGCTATTGGGATTCAGGGCGTCCATTTGATTTAAGGCGAGAATTAGATGTGATTCCCCCTGATGTGACACTTCAGTCTATAATATTTGAAAGTCCTGATAAGAACAGGTGGGCTCGATGCCTGAGTGAGCTTGTGAAATGTGCTGCAGAGCTGTGTCCAGGCTCCGTTCAGGAAGCAAAGTAAGTAACTTTGTAATTGATAGATTAATGCTGCCCATTGTTGGTTCTCATCTTGTGAAATATGTTTCTTAGATAGGGCTGGTAAGCTAGAGTTCAGCTTGATGTGCCAAAGCCAAACTCAAGTTGATAAACAAATTATTGAAACTATATTGGGAACTACTGATCATTAGGCAGCATTGGAATAAGACTAAATTTAGCTTATTTAATCCTTGTTTAGGAATGACTCCTGAATAGTAAGTTCAGGAAACATCAACTATAGCCTTTTATTTTCTGTATTTCAATGAAATTTCAGAGAAAACTGATTTCTATGTTGCTACTGATGGGGCCGATGACAAATCTGTAGATTCAGTATTTCAATTGCTTTATATTGTTAAATCAATATTCTGAATCAGAAACTTGAATCAGTAATAGAAGGAAATCATGAAGTTTTATTGTGACATAATGTTTATTGGTAGGATGGAGGTGAAGCAGCGCCTTACACATATTACCCCTGTTGAGTTGGGAGGAAAGGCTACTCAGACACAAGATTCAGACAACAAGCTGGATCAGTGGCTGATGTATGCAATGTTTGCTTGCTCATGCCCACCAGATAACAGAGAATCCGGTGGCTTAGCAGCAACCAAAGATCTTTACCATCTAATCTTTCCATCATTGAAGTCTGGATCTGAAGCAAACATAGTAAGTTCCGGAACTACTATTCTCTGTACTCATTTAGTTTAGGATGCATCTATGATGATTCACTATCACAACATGAGAAAATTAGTAAGAAGTGAGAAAGGGTTATTCCCACTATATCTCCTGACTGGCCTCTGTTTCAGAATTACCTTGATAGCTTTGTTTGTAACTTTCTATTAAATAAAGATAAATGGTTTAATTAAATTATTCTCCAAGTTCACATGGGATGATCTTGTTGCTATTAATTAAATTTAGATGGAAAACCATCAAGGAATTTTTTTTTCTTCCAATTAGTTTTTCACGGGTATATTTTATTGGCCATCACCCTATTGTTAGGCTCACTTACTATTTGAGAGGACCACTGATATTATTGTGTATCAACAAATAGAGAAATTGGAATCTTTTTAAGTTAGTTTGCTTTTCTGCCCTGCGAGAATTTGGAAATGTTGCCAGCATTTGTCTCTGCATGCAATAATGAGAAGTCTGCCTGAAAATTCTAGCACCAACAAATTGGTGTCATTGGCAAGAAACAACAAATTGGTGTCATATTTTAACATAAAGTGCTGCTCAAAGTAGTAAATGATTGATATGCCTACTGTAAATATATTGATATAATAAGCTTCTATCTACTTGCTTTCAATAAGAAGTAATTATTGGCCAAAAGCGAATGTCCACTTCATTTTTGCATATTCTTGCATCTTTTTTGCTCTTTGGTTCACTTCCAAAAGGTTAGACATGGTAGGGCTTGCGGTGTCAAGTCTCATATTTCATCATATGCAGCAAAAACAATTTAGGCTGGTTTTGGGTTGAAGTTGACATCTTCTTCTTTCTCTCTTTTTGACAAAACTTAGGAGTTTGTTTATTATTTCTTGCAAGTGTGGTTTTGGATTTTTACTAATTCTTAGTTTTCTTTATTTTGATTTTGTTAATCAGCAACCAGCAACAATGGCTCTCGGTCATTCTCATCTGGAAACATGTGAAGTCATGTTCAGTGAACTTTCATCTTTTATTGATGAGGTTTCTTTGGAAACAGAGGGAAAACCCAAATGGAAGGTATGAATGTATCAGTAGATGCTTTAAATATTATTTGCTCCTATCCTTTGTCATTCTGTTAGGTGAAGGCATTGTACTAAGAGTTGATGGCTAGCAAAACTTTTGGAACATTATATTGATCTGCTTTATGTTTAATACACAAACAGAGCAAATCCAAACAGTTCCAGTTTTTACTATAGGCATGAACTATAATTGTAGGTGTGGCAAACACTGTGCATGAGCCTAGCTTCTTGAAGTCCCCATCTGGTGCCTTTGTGCTTTTAGCAAATGTGCCTTTTCTAAATCTACTAGTGTCTAGCTGTTACTTTGAAGTACAAGGATTGGATTTCTGTATAAAAGCATTTGCTTTAAGTTTCTTCATTTTCATACCGCCAATTTTCTTCTTTCATGTGAATGCAGAGTCAAAAATCTCGGCGTGAGGAACTCCGTATACACATTGCAAATATATACCGGACTGTTGCTGAGAAAATCTGGCCCGGAATGCTGAGCCGTAAACCTATTCTTCGTCTCCATTATCTCAGATTTATTGATGAAACAACCAGGCAGATATTAACTGCTCCGGCTGAGAGTTTTCAAGAAATGCAGCCTCTCCGTTACGCTCTTGCTTCGGTTGTAAGATCTCTAGCTCCTGAATTTGTTGATTCAAAAGCAGAGCGATTTGATGTTAGAACTAGAAAGCGCCTATTTGATATTCTTCTCTCCTGGAGTGATGACACTGGTGGTACATGGGGGCCAGATGGTGTTAGTGATTATCGACGTGAGGTTGAACGCTACAAGGCTTCACAACATAATCGATCAAAAGACTCTATAGATAAAATTTCATTTGACAAAGAACTGAGCGAACAACTTGAGGCTATACAGTGGGCTTCAATGAATGCAATGGCTTCACTCTTGTATGGGCCTTGCTTTGATGACAATGCAAGAAAAATGAGTGGCCGGGTGATTTCTTGGATTAACAGTTTGTTTAATGATCCTGCACCTAGGGCTCCATTCGGTTATTCCCCATCCACTCCTTATTCCAAGTACGCAGGTGAAGGTGCCCGTGGAGCTGCTGGACGTGACAGACATAGAGTTGGACATCATCGTGTTTCTCTGGCCAAACTGGCTTTGAAAAATCTTCTCCTCACAAATTTGGATCTTTTTCCAGCTTGCATTGATCAGGTAAATGCAGGAATGCTTACAGTAGAAATGCATGTGGCCTTTGCCAAAGAAACTTCAGCACTTGCCTTGCGAGCAAAGAATTTCAAGATAAAGTTATGAATTTAGGGAAATAGATGTAGAAACAGTTCAAAATTTCCGGTTAGGAGTAGTAACCAGATTGCTGAAATGCCCAATGTTGGATTTTTGTTCTCCCTTTTTAGTCACTTTTTTCTTTTGGCCAGGCCAAGCCAATCCAATTTGGTGCTTTGGACTTTGGCTCTGTCCATTCATCTTGCCTGGCTAGCTTCAGCATTTTACTTTTGTTTTTGATGTGCACAAACCAGTTTTTCCTTTGTCACAAATCAGTAAAAAATATCTAATGGCATATTTCAGAATTACTAACAATTTCTTTTTGTCCAATTCAGTGCTACTACTCTGATGCTGCTATTGCTGATGGTTACTTCAGTGTGTTGGCTGAGGTCTACATGCGTCAGGAGATACCAAAATGTGAAATACAGAGGCTCTTAAGTTTGATACTCTACAAGGTAGTTGACCCAAATATACAAATCCTTGATGATGCCCTTCAGATGCTAGAGACACTTTCTGTCCGTGAGTGGGCAGAGTATGGTATTGAGGGTTCAGGAAGCTATCGAGCTGCTGTTGTGGGTAATCTCCCTGATTCGTACCAACAATTCCAATACAAGCTATCATGTAAACTTGCCAAAGATCACCCTGAATTAAGCCAGCTTCTATGCGAGGAGATAATGCAGAGGCAACTTGATGCTGTTGATATTATAGCACAACATCAGGTCTTAACATGCATGGCTCCATGGATTGAAAACCTTGATTTCTGGAAATTAAAGGACTCAGGTTGGAGTGAAAGATTATTGAAAAGCCTGTATTACGTGACATGGAGACATGGGGATCAGTTCCCGGATGAAATTGAAAAACTATGGAGCACAATTGCCAGCAAGCGGAAGAACATTTGTCCAGTTCTAGATTTTCTAATAACGAAAGGGATTGAAGATTGTGATTCGAGTGCATCTGCGGAAATAAGTGGTGCATTTGCCACATATTTTTCAGTTGCAAAGCGTGTAAGCTTATATTTGGCACGGATATGTCCTCAACGTACTATTGATCACTTGGTTTACCAATTGGCTCAGAGGATGTTGGAGGATAGCATTGAACCAGTAGGGCCAAGTGCTAGTAAGGGTGATGCAAATGGAAATTTTGTGTTAGAATTCTCCCAGGGGCCTGCAGCAGCCCAGATTGCATCCATTGTGGACACACAGCCACACATGTCACCGTTACTTGTCAGGGGTTCCCTTGATGGCCCACTCAGAAATACCAGTGGAAGTCTGAGCTGGCGAACAGCAGGTGTAACAGGGCGAAGTGTTTCAGGTCCACTTAGTCCAATGCCTCCTGAGTTGAACATTGTTCCAGTAACGGCAGGACGGTCAGGTCAACTCCTTCC
>CAODLS011285708.1:0-11099 GCA_948243855.1 Flueggea neowawraea | reverse complement strand
AAAAAAAAATGAGCCTAAAAGAGTGAGAGTTCATTGTGTTGTTGGCTGCCATGGAAGTTATTTGTAAGTGAGGAGAGAAATACGGAAACACTGGAGGTTAAGACATATACACCAAACCACAGATGTTATAGGGTTTCAAATCAATTAATGGCCACTTCAAACCATCTAGCATACTTGCTCAAAGACACGTTAGTGTCTCAACCTCATATGAAGCTAAGGGATATCAAGACTTTTTGTAAGAGTCAATGGAAAATTAAAATAGGGTGGACAGTTGCACACAGTGCTAAACAAAAAGTAATGCAAGATTTGATGAGTGATTATGAGGAGCAATTTGCTGACCTTCATAATTATGTAAACGAGGTTCTTCATTCCAATCCCAGTTCAACTTGTGTGGTTCAAACTTGCACTTTAGATCCTGCCGAGAGAAATCAATTTTTAAGATTTTATGTTTGTTTTAAAGCATGTAAAGATGGATGGGTTGAAGGCTGTAGGAAAATAATAAGAGTTGATGGTTGTTTCTTGAAGGGATTATGTGAAGGTCAGCTATTATGTGCTATTGGGAAGGATGCGAATCAACAAATGTTTCCAATTGCATGGGCAGTAATATCTCATGAGAATGCCTACAACTAGGGTTGGTTTTTGAAGTTACTGAAACACAACCTTCCTCTATGAGATGGAGAAGGGTATATTATAATATCAGACATGCAAAAGGTTAGTTTATTAACTATGTCTCAGCTTATTATCTTTGTTTTGGAGGTTACTGTTATGTGAAACATTATGAACTTAGTGAAAGTTCACCATGTATTTACTTGTTTTGATGTAATTGTTACTTGAAAATTTGGGAACTAGTGTTCTAGAAACTGATTAATTAAGTAATGGATGAGTGTCTTCAACATGTTCGATTTTTTGCCTGAACAAGTTGTTTGGTTTATATTTGTTCATCTGTAATTTCAATTTATTGGTTTGCATCTGCAATTTGAGTTTGTTGCTTTTTGGTCTGTTAAAATCCAAAAAATCTTCAATCACAGTATACTTTCAAATTTGCAGCTAATCTATTTATTATTGTTTGCATGCTGAGTTAGTGAGTTTGTTGTTTAGTTTATTGTTAAGAAAACCCTTATGTATTGGAGTCATTAATTTGAGCACTTACACTGCTTTGTTAACTACATTAAGAAAAATGCAATTAAAATAATGAATTAGGCCTTTCTGCAGGAACTTCTTCTTATGTTAATCCATTTACACAGCTTGTTCTTGTCTCAGTAAACCATGTTAATATTGTTGGTTTCATTCATAAATTATATATTAATGGTATATAGTGGAAATAAGGAAATGTAAAAAATTTGCATTTTTTTTGTCTGTTAATATATATATATATATATATGACTGAAAATAAGATGTGATGTCATAGTGTTGACTGTAGTCCAGAGAGTATTTCATGATTTCAATGTTTTAGCTTTAAAATGAAGAAGTAAATATCTAATAAACTGGTTAAAATTCAGGTAAATCCTAGAATGATTGATAACTTTCCTAAAGAAATTAATATGGTAATTATATGTTTTATTTTGTAAGAAATTATGCAAAATGTAACTATATGCTTGAATGTAGATTAATCACTCTTTGTTTTTCCAGGGACTTGATAAGGCAATAAGGGAAGAATTACCTCAGGTTTATCATCGTTGGTGCGCTAGACACATTTATGCAGTGTGGGCCAAAACTTGGCGGGGACAAGAAAGGAAAAAATGGTTTTGGAGGTGTGCAAAATCAACATCAGAAGGTCATTTACAAAAGAATATAGATACGTTGGCAGAGTTGGGAAAGGATATAATTTTAGATATGATTGAGTATCCATTACACACATGGGTGAGAGCTTTTTTCCCTACAAGTACCAAATGTGACATGGTTGAGAACAATATCTCAGAAACGTTTAATGGATGGATATTGGATTCTAGATGGCAGCCTGTAATATCAATGCTTGATGAAATTCGAAGGCAAGTAATGGTCAGACTTGCTAAGAAAAAAGAATTTGCCAAGACCTGGATCTGCAATATATCCCCCATGGCAATGAAAAGACTTGAGAAGGCTAAGAGTAATTCTTATTCACGGGAAATGGTATTCAATGGAGAAGATGGTTATGAGGTTCTTAATATATACAACACCCAGGTTCGACATGTTGTTTCTTTGCAAAATAGAACCTGTTCATGTAGGGCATGGGATGTGAGTGGCATTCCTTGCAAGCATGCAGTGGCTGTTATTTACAATCAGAAGAAAGAACCTGAACACTTTGTTTCACACTGGTATTCTAAGGAAATGTATATTAAGCCATATTCCCATGTGATGTATCCTCTTAGAGGAAAAGAAAATTGGGAGAGTCGTGAATCTATTCTCCCACCACCTTACAAGGCTAAGCCAGGGAGACCAAAAAGAAATAGGAAAAGATCCAGACGAACCAAAGAAGTTTGGAAAGGCCTCTCGGGATGGAAGAAAAATGACTTGCTCGTTTTGTAGAAAGCAAGGCCACAATAAGAAGGGATGTCCACAACGACCTTGGGGTCCTCAGGTAAATGTTTGTCTTTTCACATTTCAACTTGTTGTATTCATTGATTTCAATTTTCTTGTAAATGCTATCACAAACTTGGAATTGATCAATGACTATTTTATGTAAATATTGATTTCATGGTTGCATAGAATGAGCAAATTAGGCCTCGTAGAGGTTCTTGGATGCTCAGGCAAGGCGAGAGGGATATGTGCCGAGACAATGCCAATTCCTTTCTACAAAGAAGTTCATTAACTCAAAACACACAGATTTCACAACATACCACTGGACAACCTGCCATGTCAACAAGACAACCTAATGAAATGATGGGCTGCAAAAGAAAGAGGACATCTGACTGATTATGCTTTTGTCTTATGTGATTGGAATGTTGCTTTGTACCGATTACATCCATTTTGTTCATCTTTCATGGTTTGACATAAAAAATTTACGGCTACTATCATAAAACTATATTAACATCATTTTGCAAAAACTATATGATGATTGCCAGTATTATTTTCTTCTTTTTTTGATGTACTCTCTGGTCCTATTTTAATATATAGACACGTTTTATGTCATAAATTATAAATATTTTTTTCTTTTCACTACTTAAATTACAAAATTATAATATGATCCATTTAATTAATGCTTAGTAAAAGAGTTGTAATTGATGGTCTAACTAATTTCATCAATACAAGTCCAGTGGTAAATCACTTATAAAAAATATCAAAGGGTGAATTTATAAAAAAAAATACAAAATAATGCAAGGAAGAGTATGTGGGAGAGATGAAATTTTCTAGACTATTAAATTTAATTGTCAGAACATTTTCACCACAAAAAAAATTGAGTGGCTTTGTAGAAAAACAAAGTTCAGTGACTCTATAGGAAATAAAAAGTTCAGGAGCTTCATAGGAAAAAAAGATACAACACTCTGAAACACGTGGCATACACGTCATTAGGTTGCATAATGTCATTATATAACGTGTCCAAGTAAATAGAGATTTTTCTAATTTGGACTTAATCGGACGAAATTGGAAAGTTGCAGGGCTCCACAAGAAGCTTAATGAGTTGGGGGACTTAATACAAAAAACGGTACAAGTTCAGGGGCTTGCATATGGGTTGGGCCTGCAACTTTGTTTCATAAATTCTCATGGAGCTTAAACCCGGTTTCAACCAAATTAAACACACGTGCAATAGGTTAACTGGTATCCAAACACCATATAATCACACTCTTAACATATCTAGGTGCATGCATGTGGCATTGGAGCAAAGTGGAAGTACAAAATCAGAATATTCACTAAGAATACCAACATGCGACTCTACCAAATCAGAAACAACATAACGGCTCTGCTCTGATGTTAATGAAGGAATTTACAAATTATAGTAAATAATCACAGAGAGGGCAGTAGAACACCTCCAGCCTTTGGAACCAAACCGTCATTGTCTACGATCGAAACTTGAGCCCACAATGAACCGAAGGTTTCTTTCCACAAGAATTTATAGAATCACCATGCCCAAATTATCCATAATTTCAAGCGAATGGTCCAACAAATAAAAATTACAAACACAAACAGATTTGTTTATATGTTTTATGGGTTGTTTATATTTTTATATGTTATTTATATTTATTTATACGTTATTTCATATTTATATATTGATCGAAGTTGATTAAAACTTATTTATAAACAACATATCTAAAGAAATATAAACAACTTATACACAAATATAAACAAGAGTCCGTGAATTGAAAATTTACATCCTTGAATCTGAAAATTATAATTGTACAAATGAAATATTTTAATGTATATTTGTAATAAACATACACGGTTCGTACAGAGCAAACCTTGCAAAATTTTTGTCGTATATGACGTAATTATCATTATAAACTAATGGACAAATAATAATAACCTAAATCAGTCATTCGATTACTTGACTATCGAAGAAAATGCAGAGAATGAAGAGTTGACGACTATTGCATTAGTTTCAGTGTAACAAAACGTATATGAAAAGAAAATCACATAACAATTGTCAAAAAAAGTGGAGTAGAGAGAACCAAAATTTACTCTTAAAAAAATAGAAGGCGAATTGATATTCACTACATAGATAATAAATAAAAACCGATTTTACGTCTTTATAAGGCAGAATTAAAATACAAAAATCTATAATTGTAATATCAAAAATTGGATAGGTTGTTTTAAAATGTAGCTATTTTGTGCAACTTCCTCTTAAATATTTTAAGCCCAATATTCAACTATTATAGAAATACAGCAAAATTGTTCTAATATTTTGCAGTCCAAAGGCAATTGAAAAAAGATTATTTTTTAGTTATTCCTTGATTTATTCACATATTCTGTGTCTTTTCAAAATCTCTTATTTCTCCCTTGTAACACTTTTTTTATAAAAAAAAAAATCCCTTCACTCTATAAGAGTAAATTTCAATAAATTTTAAATATAGTTTATTAATTTGTGCTAGGAGTGATAAAACAAGAAATTTTTAAAAAAATGCCAAAATGCAATAAGGAAATACAAGATACCAACAATTAAAAAACTAATAAAAAATTAATTCTATTGTATGCTAGAAGGAAAGAACCCAAAAAGTAGTTGGAGTTTCACCAACTCCTATATACACACAACAACAAAATTGGGATAGCAAAATTGGGATCGCTTCCTTCCTATGCGTAGATTTTCGACTACAAATTTTTTTTTCTTTTTTAAGCTAATAATACTGAAGTCTTCTCCAATTCAATCTCAAGTGTTCAGTTCCCACTAAAATAAATGAAAAAAATTGTTCCCCATAATAGAATGAAGCTCCAAACGTCAATCCGTTCGGGGAAAATTGAACAAAAAGAAAAAGCAATATACAGCAACAGTTGATTCTTAAATATCTTTAAAATGCATCCTTGGACATTGGGGAGGTTGGATACAAGCTACTAATTTCTGTTAGCGTAATCCATAAAACAGTATACATCCTAATCATGACAGACATAAGAAATTAAATTTTTACCCGAAGTTGATCAAATCGACAAAAAAGCACACTACACGTCATTTCAGAAGCGTCTTTGAGCATGTTAACTATCTGCAACAGAAATGGGGAGAGTGTTGGGACTATGAAAAAAATCACAACTATAAATATGAACAACTACCAATTTTGAAGAAGTAAAACTCACTTCTGGGTAGAATTTTTTCCTTTCAGGGAGGGAATAGATGATCAAGTTTTTAACACCACGAATCTATTAACCAACAGAAAAACAGATATAAGTTTTACTATTTAATGTCGTTGATAAACTTATTTTAATATCGGAAAATTTCAGTCTTGCAAAGGAGATTGATTGAAATAACCATCGATTTAGACAAAAATGGTGAAGCTGAAGAACCTTATATCTGGAGTAAAAGTGGCTTCTCTCAGTGTAAAGCATTATCTTCTTTTTTCCTTCAAAAAACCAAAGTCGTGCACGGGATATATCACTTTGTTCAGAATAGCTACAGAAAAAGCAAGAAGAAACAGATTACTTTCAGTTGGAACAACAGAAAGCATAAAGAATTTTGAGATGCATAAAACCAAGGAACGAGACATATGCCACTAGTCCCGTCCTAATATTTAAGGAGAACATGATTTCCTCGTAACGAAAATGTTAGCAACTATGTCCTGACTCCTGATTCTTCTAAAAATTATAATGGTCCACCCTCAATGGAACCCTAACAGACATCCTACAGCAAAATCACAATCCAATAACAACAAGAAGTTGGGAAACAATGAAGAAAAATAGCTTCTTACTCCCCAACCAGGCAGAAGGATGCATTCTGTGATTTTAAAAATTTACGAAGCTGAACGTATTCAAAGTAAGAGCTGATAAATAGCATAACTCCTCCCTGCTCACAAGTTTGGCAGATAGCCAGTCTTAGGTGTACTGAAATTCAAGAGTCATATAATGCCAACTTCAATCATGAAAGAAACAGAAATAAACCTGATCTAGGTCTTTTATCTTCGGAAACACCTGCATCAAGAAAATCACTTCAACCATGACTTTATTTGACCAAGGTGAATAAGTAATGATATTTTATAAAGTTCAAACAAAGATGTGTACATTTTACGTTCTATGGATCCATGTAACAAAGATCACTAAACAAGAATACATATCGAACAAGTTAGACCATTAAAGAACATCCTCGAGAGAACCTAGCTTCTTTATGTTGAATTTTTAAAACACCAAGTCAGATCACTCTGAACCAGTGTTCTCATCGTAATCATTTATAAAGTGCTGAAGTGTGAAAAAAGGTCTCCCGTTTAACTCAAATCTGTAAATGGTTCTTAGAGAAAGGTTATCCACGAAAACCCTATATATATCTCAACTCCAAACTAAGAGCCAAAATTACAGTAATATTCCATATGCCTGTATCCCATGTAATAGTATTCATAACCTCTGACTCAGTTTTCGAAACAACATCAATAAGGTGATAGTGTTTGAGCAAATGAAAACCATGGAACAAAAATATTGTCAAACAGTGGTCAGGTCAAGCCCCATCAGTTAGCCACAGAGCTGAAACTTCATAGGATCTTGTTGGTTGAAAGTTGAAAACTCTTTGAATTTTCTTTGTAAAGGATATGCTTTACAAGATATCATAATGAGCCACTCTGGATACTTCTCCTGATTATGAGATTATAGAAGAAAACTGTGGAAAAGATGAGAAACAATGTATTTTTACTATTCATATAACTGTAAACAACTCCAAAACGCAAAAACGTGAAACGAAGTGCTAAACTGCTGGGTTTTATTTAAACAGACTTAGAAAAAGCATTGTGGCAGCTACCATAATACAATTATCAAAATTGTTAGATTGTAGAAAATAAATTCATTGGTGCAAATAAAAAAAAAATTCTGATCCAATGTGACTTTCGGTAGACTTCATTTTAAGTAACTATTTGATAAGCCGAAAGAAGACAAACATCAGTTTATAAACTGAACTATGATGCATGGTCTCAAAAGGAGAGAATTTGACGCAAGAAAAGAAATACGTGACAGACCTTCTTAACGAAATAATCAAGACGTGCATCATCAGCATCTGCAACTGAGCTTGCATCAAATCTCTCATAAATCTGAGAAGATGAAAGAACAAAGAAAGTTCACTAAGCCTGAGGGTGATACCCATTGGAAACATGACCTGAGTAGGCAGTAATTGCAAAAAAAAAGTTTGTTTTCTTGCCACAGTATATCAATCAGGCAACTAAAGCAAGACTTTCAGCAGATAAAAAGAAATTAATCAACAGAGAAATCGTAATAACCATCCGAAAAAAAATTAATAAAAATGATGCAATTATCTCCTGCATGAGAAAGAAATAGGTATGGCCTTATGTTCCCAGATCAAAGAGAATCAGTATTTCAATTGAAATGCAACACCACAACCTTTTTACTGCCATCATAATCACCAACACAATATGAATAATGCTTTCAATCTTGGTATTGTCATTAAGCCACTATAAATAAATTTGTTGAATCATTTTTCAGAGTTCTGCTCTTTCAAAATTTAGAAACTACTGAAAATTTTCTAATCATTGTTTAATAATCTGTACTATTCTTGTATAGCTCTTCACATATATAGGTTGCACCACCTTTACTATTTTCTAATTAATTTTCTTTTTTCCAACAAAAATACATCTAAAAGAAAAAAAAAATTAATTCTGTAAAGCAGCTGTTCCTTATCCAATAAGTATAGCGAAAGAATACTTCAGTATCGTCTCAGTTTGGCCAGAAGATTAATCAAAAAACTATTACTTTTAGTTAACGAAACAAAGAAGGCGCACACATACCTGTCGAACTTCAGGCAAGACTTTAGGAAGAACACCTTTATACTCACAAGCCAGCTTTACCTGTCATTTCCACCACGCGAATATTGGAAAAGGTTGTTATCCATTAGCATTATAATAAATATGAATCACTTCTTTATTTTAAAAGGTGAAAAAGATGTGGATGCATTTCTTATAATTGCATACACATAAGATAACTAGTTTTACATTTTTAGTATGGATAGCAAAATTCCACTTAGTAAAAGCAAAAATTTCCAACGTACATTTCCATCAGAAGAAACTAAATATCACATAGTTCCCTTAACTATGTACATATGTTACTCTATAAATTTATAATTAATTGGCACAAAAGTACTAGAATTTCAATTAAGCATAAAATAAATACTATGAAATTTGAGATAAAAGAAACACGTAGGAAGACAAGAAAAAATGTTGCATGTGCCTTTTTTTTCTCAATGCAACAGACAAGATGGGCACTAAAATACAATCTCAGAAAAATATTTGTTTAACAATAACAATAATTAAAGAAGAGAAAGGAGATCCTCTGGCACCAGTTTCCACTTTAAGAAGAGTTAAATTGTCTACTTCAATGTTCTTGAAACATTTTGAACCAGAAAAATTAACCCCACTTCAGCCATACATTTCTCTTGGTGTGTGTGTGGGTAGTAGAGTTAGCCTATCAATCCGGCAGGGTGGCTTCGTAGATTTCCTTTTCTCTTATCCATTAGTGTGGAAGAACATGAATGCTTTTACTTTTTAATCATTAATGGCTATTTTTAGAAATAAAAAGCGTTACCACCCAATTTGTAAGTAAAAAAAAAATGGAAGGAAGAAAGTTTATCTAAAATTTCATTTCCACATATGTACTGTACAAAAATTCACTTCGCTGCTAGCTACTTAGACCTCCAAGGAACTAAAAGACAAAACACAAATAACTTGTTCAGCATCTAATACCCTGATGTAAAGGTCAAGCACAGAAAGCAAAAAAGAAAATAAACGCACCTTTCCTTCATAGTTTAAACACTGGCGATTGAACAAAGAGCTAATATCTGAGGTCAAAAAATAAATAAATAAATAAAAAGGATCATTGGCATTTAATATGTACAAATGGACTATAAAATAAATTCATCTGTTGACACAGCCAACAATAAAACATGAATACATTAACTACTTAGTGTGCAACCTAAAACATGGTTTCAGAAATATACCCTTAAAATCACAGAAGCCAATCGTGATTAGAAAAGGAAAAAAATGGTAATTTTCATATTTGGCTTTTGACTGAATCTAGGTGCGCCAAAACCTTCTTCTATAAGTCATGCAAACTTGCATCAAAACGCCAGAAATTGATTGCAGGTCAGTGTATTTAAGAAAACGGGTTTTAGCCTTTTTTTTTTTTGATCGGGGGAAATGAGTTTAGCTCAATAAAGTGTTTATAAGCATGTAAATCTGTTCATGACATGACAGACTAATTTACTAAGGCAGTTGACATGCTGACCAGATTACAATATTTAACTAATTGTGCATGATTGACTTGAGTACATTTTGATATTGGCAGGATTTTGTTGCAATACATACAAGAATCACACATTGAAAACCCTGTGATAAGTGCCAAATGAATCAAAAAGATTAAATGAAAAGAAAATCAATAAAATGGACAGGAAGATATCAAACCTCCATTATCAGAGAAGGTTATGATTAATGATTAAGAATATACTCAGAAAACGTCAAGGATATAGCTTTGAATGTCTTGCGATTAATAATAAAATAGCAACAAAAGTCCAATGTAGCAGGAAAATGGAGAAATAAATTACCTGGGTTTAGATAATAGCTTAAAATGATATTTTGACGGTAATATTTTGCAAATCCATCCAAATACCTATATACAATAAACAGCTACTCAGAAAGCAATACATTTCAAGAAACATTAGAGTAGATCAACTTCAACACACAGATAGGAAGTTTTAACACAAAATTACAGACTAGTCATTGGAGATGAAGCAGACACCTCACTAACCGAAAAAATGTGATATTCAAATTGGAAAAGGTTCCACCATATAAGGGAAGACATTTATACAACCTCCAAGGATAATGGCCGGCACAGAATATGAGATGATACCACAAGCAAGATTTGTTTGAAATTCCAAAACCTCCATTTTAAGAAATATGGGGAGAATTTGGGAGAAGAATCATTAATTAAAGCAAGTACTACACAATCAAAAAAACATGATTATATGTTGAGGTGAGATAATAAAAAGAAAATAGGTATGAAGAAAACATGCCATCAGGATCAATTCAGACATATTCTCATGTGTAATGCTAATGTATTGCCAAAATAATGCTTATTTATGAATGCCACGATACGGAAATTGTGGAAGCTATAAAATCGTGGAAGTCAAAAACAAAAATTAAACGGGAAGAGAGAAAGAAATGGCTGGAGCAACAAGGGCAAAAAAATTTCAGTAACATTGCAAATTAAAATCTTGCCCTCGGAAAGATAGAGTTGTAGACAAGGCATCATGTAGGCCAAAAATGAGCTCACAATAAGTTCCATATTGGGTAGATGAGAGACATCCCAACTTCGAGAAGAAACAAGATAAAAGAAAGTTGATGCAGCACCAAAAAGAATAGAAATTGTTTATGTACCACTTTCGAATGCGAAAAATATCAGTTCCATGCTGCTTCAAAGGTAGAGAGTTCAATTGTTCAACAACTGAATGGAGGGTGTCCCAATTCTGGAAGTAAGCAGAAAAGGAAAGTAGAAATTAG
>CAODLS011285468.1:0-12751 GCA_948243855.1 Flueggea neowawraea | reverse complement strand
TACATCAGATGGCAATGAAAGGTTAGCAGTGTCAGACGAATTTTCGTCGTAGCAACAGTTTGAGCTAGAAGTGACTTCCGAGTTCTGCAGCGTTTCTTGGAAGAATTCAGGGTCACAAAATTCCAGGATTTGAGCACTAAGAGGGCTTGAAACATCATCCTGCAAAACAATCAACAATGTCAGGGCCATAATATGCCACAATTAACAACATATGCAAAGACTGGCTATATATATAAATGTGTGTGATGCTGATAGACTTGACCATTTCGTCGCACTTTTGGAAAGGTTGATTCTTCCTAATTCAAATTGGCTATGGAACTAATTCTTAAATCCTGAATGATGCTTTTTGCCTGTTCATACAGTCCTTGATCGGATAGACCCATATTTACGTCAAACTTAAAGGAAATATTCTCTAATCAAACTGAGTTTTTATGCAAAGTATGTATGTCCTGAAAAGCAATGTTTTCTCACAGGAAGTTTTGTTGCTAAGCTAAATAGGTTTGTCAGTAAAACACATGCTAGGTAAAATATCATTATAAGATCAAATTCACTGTCTGAAACTGTAAATTACATGTTCTGCACATGAATGCAAATGATATATACATGCTTTAGATTCGATTCGTCGATCTTTTTCGTGTTCTGCCATATATGTTTGGGATAAGATATCCGCAATCTTGTTTCTATTTTGGATCAAGAACATATAAGTTCTCCGAAGAAGGACAGTATTAGAGCAGATATCTTCTTGTGCAAAGTGGAAAACGATGTGCATCAATGCCTCCATGTGACGTGTAGGTACTAATGTAACCAAGATTAGCAAAAGAACATAAATTTTATTAACAAGAAGGACGATCATGGCATGTTTTCTTCACCCAATATATGGTAATGACCAACATGGAAGAAAGAAACAAATTTAATGGGGATTGAAAGGCAAATAGATGATGCATTAAGCTATCCATGTGAATTAAGACTTTTAATATCAAATTGACAAAAAGAATCAAAGCTTGGAGAAGTCTTTGGACATACATATATTCCAAAATGATCAAAAGTGAGTTGAAGTTGTTGTCACCAAAGCAAAGATTTGAATAACAAAATTGGTGATAGTGCCCTTCAAGATTGCGACAGGTTTTGGTAGGCCATGCAAAAAGTTTGAAATGCTGTTTCTTGGTTGATGTTGAAGGAAGTTTAGAGACTATCATGACTTCCACTTAATTATACTTGATAATGTTGTACAAAATTTTTAGATAAACGAGAACATTTATTTTGCAATTCATCATGAGCTCTGCTATAACTCACCAACATGAATTGAAACTTTGCAATATTCTCAAATAATAAAAAAAAATCAAATTTGCATGACAGCAAACAAAGGAGATGGCAAAAAAAGAACTGCCCTTTAATTGAAAATTTTAAAATGCCATTTCAGTCAAAGAAAATGAAAGAAAACATGTATGCAAGGAAAGAAAATGCAAGAAAACATTAATTGACAAAGGGAGAATGCAAGAAAATGAGTACATTCATATAGAAAAAGAAGATATATATAAAAACAGTGTTTTCATAGAATCGAGAACATTACAATTGGAAGCTTCTCCGGAGGATGAATCACGTCCTGCAACATCTTCTGTGTTTCTTGCTAACTTCTTGATGATAAGCTTTAAACTCTGTCTTTAGAAAAAAAAGAACACAAAAACTGAAAGCTTATTTTTCACTGCCTTAAAATAGAATACTTAACATCTGACAACATCCCTTCTTAGCACATAATTCAAATGCAACACTAAATTTAACTCTACCCAAAAAAACTCCTTTAAAACAGAAAAACCAAAACAAGAAGAGACAGAGAAAGTGCAAAAATCCTGAGAAAGACCAACAACAACGTTTGTTTTCTTCGTTAAGGTATATGAAGCTAAGAAAAGGGCGGGATTAAGAGGCATTGCTTGTCCTTAACTTAGTTAATGATATATAGGAGTTTTTTCGGGGGTTACCCGTACAGTTTTTTTCTGGGTTGTCCGTACAATGCTGCCACCCTGGCATTTTCTTTGTGTCAACGCGACAAGTATGGGGAGACCACAAAGGTTTGACCGAGTGCCTACGTGGCGTTTTGCTTTGGTCAAGTGGGAGGTGACACGTGGAAGGAAAAGTGACATGGCGGTAAAGAGCGAGATTCACTCCAAGCGGTTAAGAAACTAGATTGACCGTGTTTTCTATCAATTTCTTTCGGCAACCAGCCAGTAATTATAAGTATTTTTGTAATTATATATCCAGAATCCTATACTGTCTCCAATAGTTTAGGGTACCTTTTTTTTCACCAATTAGTCTAATTAATTGCATGTTTAGTCCATAAGAATGTCCTAAAATTGTCAGATCAAGAAATTAATTAAAACAAGTAATTCAGTTTATACATTCTACCTATTAAGCTATTATTGGTATAGTATTTTTTTTGAAAAATATTAACAACACATCTGCATATTAGTCATTAAAGAATATATACATAAAAATTAGTCAAATCATAATTTCCAAATAAAATATCATTATATCTATTTTTATCATGTAATACTCCCGCAATTGTAATTGAATCTATTAATTGTAATTTACTTTTGATACTTATCATTTGGTCTATCATTAACAATTATGTTAACACCTTAATGATTGAACTAAAAATGTTGAATTAAGTAATCATTGGTCAATACATTTTTAATATTAATACTTGTATGCAGTGTAATGGGACAAAAAGTCATAAGAATGTTTTGAAAAGAAGAGAAATGACCACAATCTTATCAAGTTCAATAACAAAAAATTAAAAAAAGCTGGATTAGATATATAGTTTGAATAATTTGACTTGCAATGAAGAGATGGGGAAAAAAGTTATAAGAATGTTTTGAAACTAAGAGAAATGACCACAATTTTATCAAGTTCAATAACAAAAAAAAAATTGTGTGATCTCTCCTAACTTAAGAAAGGTCGTGGGTTCGAACCCTCCATGTTTATAAACATGGGGCTAGAGCTTTGTCTCTCGAAAGGGATCATCCCGGCTTGAACGAGGATTAGTCTGGTTGTGGTAAATGACTTAAAATGTGCCACTCACAGTTGGAGCCTGCCCAAAATACTGTGTAGTCTAGACAAAAAAAAATATAGATTAGATATATAGTTTAAAGAATTTGACTTGCAATAAAGAGATGGGAGAATTATGTTCTAGTTATCTAGTGCTATAAGATAATCACCAAGTTACTGTCTCCTGATTCTCATCTCCCAGTTGTTAACAAATCAAAAGATAGGAAGAACAACTTTATCCCAGTTAGAAATTATTCAAAGAGATGCTTTCAATAATGTGCCTGCTAATTATGTCTTTCTCTCACTTTTTCATAACTTGGACGTGGTGCCCCATTTAGCGCCATAGCTATCATCTTGATTTTGATGGCATGACTTGCACGGTTACACCACATTGTGACTTGCAAAAGTTGGTCAATAATTTTAGCTTGGAAATACCTCTTTTCATGAATTAGAATCTAAAATTTCAGTAAGGGGTTGGTCGGAATAGCAATTATAAATGGGGGTATCGATTTACAAAGACTTCAACTTTACTCTTTAGATTAGAGCCAATAGCGATTGCATTCATTGTAATATTTGTTTTCAGTAAATTAAATAATAGATAACACAAAATTTGTCACATAGTAAAAAATAAACATAAGAACCGTTTGGTTTAAAAATTTACCAGAATCAAATTCAAAATTGAAATCGATTATTTAGAAAATAAGAATGGTAGGAATCAGAATCATTTAGTTGTTGATAATATGTTTTTAAAATTATAATATACAAAATACAATCAAATATACTGTTTGTTTTTTAAAAATAATTTTGGTTATTGAATATTAAGTTCGAAATTTAAGTTAAATACAAATATAATTAATCTTTAATAAAAATACCGTCCATAAATCCAACCTTCAAGAATTGTCTTTTTCGGAAATCAAGTTGGCCATATTTGAGCTTGACATTAAATATATCATTCATCACTATAAGATCTCATGGCTTGGAAGTTAAGCTTAGTTTCATACATCAAGAAACAATGTAACGATAAACAAGAATGAGAAATCACTTCACTCTCATCTCTCATTGGTCACTTTGGAATTTTTATCTTTTCAAGTTCCAACTGACCAAAAAAGAAAAACTTTTTGAACTTCCGATAGCAGTTAGAGTCGTTGCAAACTTGTAATACGGTTTGTGTATATTTTTCTGGGGAGGTCCTTACGCATTGGAGTGTGACATTATATAGAATCGGTTCCAAATACAACTTGTGGAATTGAGATTAACTTTTTTAAGAATTAAACCATACATCTAGCTGTTGATGAGACAGCGAAAAATCAGTAACACTTGATATTGAAGACCAACGTTTCGGAGTGCGATCAGTACATAAGACCAGAAGAGAAATAAAGCAGACGAGCAAGATAGTTCCACTAATTCTGATTCCCTTATTTGGTACAAAAGCCTACATAAACCACATCAAACAAAAGTCTATCAACTTATCTTTGACGATGATGGATCTTTTAGTTCCCGCGCATAGCACACGATCTTTTAATGCCTTTTTTTTTGTAATCTTGTCAATCAAGAGACTGAATAATTCTTGCCAATGAAGAATGGTCAGTGGTTAAGGCGTTGGTTTTTGCTTAAAACATTTGAGATTCGAGTTTTAACTGAGGACTAATTACTTTAGACTGGGTCTCGATAGTTAAATATGTATTCGTGCGAATTTACGCAATTTTCTTAATTTAAAAATATTTATTATCATTTGAGCTATACTATATTAAATTTAGTATACATTAGCTTAATTGGTTGCGTTGATTGCAAGTACAAGACTTCTGAAATCCACATTTGTTTATCCTTTAATTTTTTTTTCTCTTTTATCATATATGGTCTTGACGTGCATCATGCTTCTATTCCCACTGTGCCTAACTCTTTCAAGAATATAATGCTCGTTATGTTGCAGTTGCTTTATGCGACGTGTAATCAATCTTTTTCCCTTCTAGAGAGCTTCCATCTTTCCCATTTCGGAAAAATTCCTTAGAATGAAACTTATAAATTTCCTCCTTCTCGGGGACTTCTGCTAAAAAGTGAGAAATCTCTGCTTTCTTGCAATGAAAGATTATATATGTAATATGCTCTACTTAAAACATGTTACCTCCACATCGAAGACGCACGTTGTCTTCCCACTTCTAGGGTTTTGAGAATCGAGAAAAAAGTACATGTCCAAGCTATCACATTGCAGCATTTATCCTTGATTCCTATAATGCAACTTTGATCACATAGCTTAGGTTACTCTTCATCATTGTTTTTTGAGGAAATTAAATGATTAGTGCTATTTCTGAGTTCACTCAATCGTCCATTACTGCATCATATATATGCAATTCTTTCTAATTAGAAGATGACCAGGCACAATTTGCATTTTTTTTTTATATTTGCAAGCATTTGTTTTTAGTTAATAATGTGGTAGAAATTAATAAGCTAACAAATATATATTGGTTTAGTGGTTAAAGCGTCGGACTTCTATTTAAAAGATTTAAAGTTCGAGTCTTGATTGTATTCTTGATCTGTGACTGCCAAGAGTCTATAATATTAGAGAGTAGAGTCAATCTCGCCTACTTTTTTGTAAAAAAAAAAAAAGTAGAAACCAATTTCTACCAAGATAACAACGAAAACAAAAATTTGATTTTTTTTAGAAAAAAAAAGACCAATTCCCTTGAAACGCCCAATCAACTAAATTGAACATGCATATGCGCAATGAAATGGATTTTATTGCTATCAAGAGAAAGAAATGGTCCAAGTAAAAAGAAATCTGACTTTGAAGTGGCATAAGCAGTAGCATGTAAGCATTAATGAACATTGGTGTTGGCTATGGCAAGTAAGTAGTTCCATATATTCTTGAGCTTTTTTTTCAGGTTAGGCTCTGCTGTTTGATGATGATCTATTGATCTATTCTTATAGATATGTCTGACCATGCTTGACTGAAACTTTGAAAAAAAAAAGTACGCACTTCAGGAATGACATTTCACAACAATGTCTAAGTTCTGATTCATAAGTTTTTGATTGTGTCAAAACTTGCAGAAATTCGATTCGGTTTATGTTGTGTCGAACCTTAATGATACTACAGATTCCTCTAAGAGTGTGAACAGCGTCATTGTCTGGGCAATATGAGCATCGTTTCAAGCCCACTTTGTTCATCTTTTCTTGGATAAATATCATGCTTATAGAGCTTCATTTTTTACCAAATTAATTAGATGATAAACAATACTTGCAATCACACTATTGTGGAATAAGTTTCTCTTACCTTTCTGTTAACGATTTGTTTTGTTCCGATGCAGAACCAAAATCCAGGACTAGCATGTGTGTTTGGTTTTATATTGCAGAACATATTTGTAGATTTCGCAGATTCATGTCTATGTTCCTATGATGTTCATCCTGATTTAGGAAAAACACACTATCCATTTTTGACTATATATGGGAATAACGAGAGAAAAAATTTAGAAATACCACACTGCCAACTCATTAATCCCATTCCCAACGAAAAAAATCTACGTCTCAGCATTTAGCCCTATAACAGTTCCATTTACATGACCTAGAAGGTCATACACACGAAGAATATGTACAATGCTGCATCTTCTAGATAAGATTGTTTGAGCTAGTCAATTTAACAGGTAGCATGATGTTGGGAATAGAGGTCGAACCGGAAGTGGTGGCAGGAACTAATGCAATATTTTGGTTTGCCATGATGAAATAAAATACTCGATTAAGAGATTTTCAGGCTCTGATACCATGAGGAGGTAATTGCTCCAGTTATAGACAATACATTCATTAGTCAGCAACAAATATATATACTGTATGCTTACATGAAGTGATTGATTCTGTACACAGGATAATAGGACTAACTAAGAGATAGACTTTAGCTATTAGTTATACAACAGAATATGGTCAAGGAGAGATCATAGTGGAGTTATCATTTTATATGGATTATGAACTTGACTCTACTAACTTTAGATTATGAATATGCACCAGCCAAATTAAAAAAATACTCCTCAAATATGTACTAAAATGAGGACAATTTCGTAATCTACTTTAAGTTTTACTCTACTTACCAAACATTGCTCATTTAATAAATATATATCAGCACTGCGCTCAAAATTGGATAGTTAATTGAGGAGAACATTTTTATATAGCAGAAACAATGCAATTGTTTAGTTCAAAACAAAAATACAATGCTATGGTTTGATACTCAGTTTCTTTGAATAAGATTTTTAGCAAGTTTATGGCCAACAATGTCTCTTTTTTCACATTAGCATGCTCTTTATCTGCCTACCTACAATTATAGTAATTATACAGACAAACATAGGAATTGATACTATTTCTATCTTTCATGTCATTCACTCACTAAAGCAGGTTAATTGCTTATTCGTCTTCTCGTTGTTGTCAATTAATTGGTTGTAGATGAACTTTAGGGCTGTATGCATTCTACTACAACTACCACTTGAAGAATTTGCCTGTTTCAGGTACATTTCCCTCTTCTTATAAACCCAAAAAGGCATTATACTGACAAATGCAATTATGCAAATAATCAATAAAATGTTAATGTATTTTTTTTATAAACGGAACTCTTCTCTATCTCAATTGTGATGTATCGTAATTAATATTATATTATTATTCTGATGACAAAACTGCAATACTATGAAATATTGAATGGAACTCATGCCATTTTTATTATTTTTTTAATATTTGAGATGCAACACAATTATGATGCCAAACGCTGTTGTTTCAAAAATTTATGTTATTTTTTTATAACACAACTATATCAAAACTATCCATATAAAAAACCTGTAGCGAAAATATATGTTTTCACAAGATAATTTAGTTAAAAAACCGAAAAAAAAGTGGTAAGGTGAAAACTAACTAAGAACAACTTTTTTTTTTTTTCCAAAAAAGGGTTGGAATGAATTGTATATCTTTCCTCTCCAGAGTAACTCATAAAAAGTAAGAACAATTTTAAAATCTATGAAAAAGACACTTTTTAAATTCTGGCTATCAAGCCAATTTTATTTTTTAATTAGGAAAAATATCAGTTTTGACCAGATATAAGTACAAGTACGGGTCAGGTATTACCCGTATTATATAACTGTGCGGATAATGGTAGAATATGAATATAGTCTTACCCTATCCGTATCTATACTTATACCCATATTTATTGGATAATATTCGTACTCACGTCCATCACTCGTGCCCATACCCGCGTGTACATAATGTAATATAATATATAATACATGCTACAAGATATTTATGCTAAAATATTGTCTTCATGATCATACTATTGATATTATTATATGTCCATATTATGTTATCATGCTATACCTATTACATAATCTTATTTATATAATTAGTTTACTTTAATAAAATGTAGACAAATATAAGCAAATGATTGATGTAATAGCATATCAAATGCGATAATTCATGAAATAAGTTTCTATTAGATTTTTTTGTTTTAAAAAAAATCAAATACGAATTTCAGTTTTTTTGTATATTATTTTATGTCTTTAATATTTATTGATGTTTATTTTTTAAAGTATTATCTTAAAATTAGTGACTTATAATTATTTTTTAGATTAATTAAGTATGTTTATCATAACACATATAAATGTGAGGATGTGGAAAAAAAATTTTTTAGACTGTTATGTCATTGGTTGAACTCTCTTTCCCCTAGCAGTTTCATGTATTGTTTTTTTCAAGTTTCAACCTCTTTCTTCACATAAACCCTCCAGAAGTTCTACAGATAATATACTTGCTACAAATTCTCATGGCTGATGTCTTGATTAAGCCCGAGTATACAGGTTGTTGAAAATGTTAATGTTTAAAATATTTCAATTGTATATTATGTAGCTAAATCTGTGTTGGTTGGTTTCAAAAAAAAAATTGATTTGAATCCATGTCAATTAGGTTTCTATGGATTGCTATAATTATTATTCAAGGATTTAAAACAAAGCCCGATTCAAAATTTGTTTAGTTCTCATCAATTTCAGCTAAACATGCTTTTAGAAAGTAGTTGTATTAAGTCTACTGGTTGCTGTCTTGGTTGACTATACTATGTGAATGATCCCTGTGAATTGTGCCCGTCACTCTTCTTTATGTTTTGATTCACTTTAGAAGGCTAATTTATGTTTCAGGGAAAAAAAAGAGTTATCATTTCTGAAGACACAAGAATCACTCTAGAGGGATGAATATAGTGATTGGCTCTTTTTTCCCTTTCTTGCAAAACTACAACACTTAAACAAATTGTTAGTATTAGAAGTGTGTGTGCTAATGAAAATAAACTCAAGCAAATGAAAAGAGAAGAGAAAGATCAAACACAATTTTATAGTGTTCGAACAATTCTCGGTGCCTACATTTGCTCTTCAAGCTCCTAGCTTGAGTTCCATTATACTAGCCATCAAGGTTCTTCCTTACAACAACCACTTTCAAACTAAGTGGGAACTTAATCCTAGGAGACTTTCTCAAATATTACTTTCATCCAGAGTTGCATTAAGCACCAAAGAGGTAAGATTTATTTTGGCTCCAAAAAATTTAAGGATTACCACATCAATTGGACAACCAATTTCTATTTACCATAACGCATTAAAATTGAAATTAGGCCATGAATCCAAAAATTCAGTCAGTGCACACTAAAACTTCACCTGTCCTTCCAGGAGAGATGATTTCCAAGCGCCTTCTGCTATTAAAGACGCATGAATATTCCTCAATGAAGCAAATGCTCAGGAGTCCTACGATGCATGCAAAATAGTTTAACTCTTTGTTGGAGCTCTTGCCTGTTAAGAAAACTAATTTGCAACATGAATAATGACTTTACAAAAGTATAACATGTAGCCAATAGATAATCTCAACATGTAAGGTGTAAGGATAAAAATAATTTGATCAAACATGTGTGCAATAGGGGCAAATTAAAATTATCAGAAAATAGTGCTCTTTTATCTACAATAGAAAAAATAGATCAAGTGTGTTATTTGATTGGAGTTTGGAAGCGGACGAATTTTGTAGGTAGATAAACCTAATTTGCAATGCCTTTTTGACTCGCTAAAAATTTCTATGTGAACAAATCAGCATGCGAAAAGTTGTCTTCCACAAACCCAAACTATTATATCCCAATTAACAAAGATCCCGGCTCAAGAAAAACCGCACAAATTTTTATCTTACCATACATCATAAAAAGCACAATTTATACATACATGCATACTTATATTGTATATTGTTTTGCAGAAAGCATACCACAATGCGCAATGCGTAGGGATCATCATCACGATGATTAAGGGCAAGAAGCTCCATTGCCTCTCCTGTGACCCACAATCCTCTCTCTTTGGCCATGTTCCTTTTTTTGGAGTTGTTTTGTTTTTCTTCAAAAAGCATCAGCAACACATCCACAATCCTCGCTTGTTGTCAAGTTTCATGATTTATAGAGGCTATAAACGTGCCTCTGAGACAGTTGACGCTTCAATTGCAGAATTAATTCATCAAGAAAAACTGAAAAATTGTTGCAATTCACAACATTTCTGTTTTTAATATTGGGGTCATAAAGAGAATGAATTAAAGCCTCTGTACATATGTACCCATTCTTTCATAAAGGCATTAAACAATCAATTGTTTTTTTTTTCCAACAAAATATCACTTGTCAAATAACCAAAATGACACTTGTCACAAATTTAGGAAGACTCACTAACTATTATATATATATTGATTGATGAATTGTATCACATATTTCGGTGTTTACTGTTTACCGCGGCTAATGAGGAGTAAATTATGATGTATGTCACAATTAAGCCGTATAAATTTATAAATAGAAATACTACTTTTGTATTTGTGAAAATGATAGCAATACACAAGTTGAATCTTAAAATGCCATTATATTGAAACAGGTTCACAAGAATGTCACAATTAATCAAATAAAACCATTTTTTCGTCTAAAATATCGTTTATTTTGTATCTCCTTCTCATCGATCAAGTCTCTCTGCCTTCCTCTCTTCCCCTCTCTCTTCTCTCCCCTTCCCAGTCTCCTCAAACCTTAGCCACCATCTGCCTCCCTTCCGCCGTCATCCTCCCTTCCTTTCTCGACTTCGTGCTCCTCTCCTTTCTCTCCTCTCAGCTTTCATCTTTCTTCTTTGCTTCGCTCCATCACTTCTCTTTTGCGTCACTTCTCCTCGATGAACCTCGATTAGTGGATTTCTCTTGCCGCTCCAACGCTGCCTCGATCTCCTCTTCTATTATGTCATCGCGACACCATCAAACTTCTCCCATTGCGCGCCACATCCTCGATCTCAGTTTCTTTGATCGATTGGCTGACGATTCTGCTTGTAGAAGGCAACTCAGCTGTTGCCTTGTTAAAATGCCCAGATTTACAAAATTGTCCCTGAATTTTAAATTTATGTCACAAAACCTTTTTTAAGTGGTTTTTGTCCATGTAAACTTTTGTTATTAATTTGTTCTTAATTAATTTTGTTGGGTTTTAGATTTAAAAATTGTAAAATAATTTTTTTTATAGACGAATGTCGTATTTTGAGATTTGTAGACTTTTGGAGACTTTTGTTAGTAAGATATAAATAATTGAGCTTAAGTTAAAAAAAAAATATACAGAAAATTTATTGAATCAAATTTAAAAAAAATGTGAGACTTGGATTCTTTTGGAGACCATCTTAATTAAGCCAAGTTTCTTATAAAACAAATTGAAAAATCCTTTTTTAGAGTCCCTTGAGATTTCTGGAGACCATTTTAAATCTTCTAAGAAAATCAAATTATTTTTTTATTGGGACTTATTTGTTCACGAAAAAATCAATTTATCACGAAAAAAATCACAATTTATCGCGTAAATATCACAATTTCTTAGTCAATAAAAAATTTGGTATTTTATAAGATATTTCAAACATATTTCTATTTGTGAGTATGTATTTGGTGTGTATTTAAAAATTCATTTCTTAATTTATTTTCGATAGAAATGTTAAATTTTCTCCGAGGTCGGTCAAAGAAGGCAATTGGAAAAAAACCTCAAATTGACGTAACAAAGAAGGCCCGGTTGGATCAAGTCGGTCGACCCACCAATCGAACCCATCTCTAAAAATCCAAGTCGTTTCACTCTTTAATTTTCTTTCGGAGGCCCTCCTCTCTCTTTTCTTGCTCCACTCCCTCGATTTTTTCTGCCGCGTTAATCTCATCTCCTTCCTTACGCTACTGCTGCTACTATCGTCTCTACACTCAGGATCGCCTGAGAAACCCTAGCTCTTTCTCTCCCTCTCCGCAATGCACTGCTCAAGTAACTCGCTTCGTTATTGTTACGATTTTTGTTTTTGATTTGTTTTATTTTTTTCTTTACTGACGACTTAATTTCCTTGCAGTCTCCGGCGAGGTGCCGGAAGAGCCTGTAGTTTCCAAAACATCTGGCCTTTTGTTCGAGAAGCGGTTAATCGAGAGGCACATATCGGTACGTTTTTAACCTCTTTTTCTTATATTGCCTTCTTGTGATACCTAGGGTTTCGAAAATTGTGTTAGTTTTTGCGTTGTCAAACTTCTGTAATGATCTTTTATTTTTCTTGACGGACCATGCACCGTGGTTGTTTGTTCGGTTGATTAGGAGTATGGAAAATGTCCTATTACGGGGGAGCCACTGACCATGGATGACATCGTTGCGGTCAAAGGAGGCAAGGTGAGCTTGTTGCAGTCTGTGGTTTCCGTTTTGTCGTCAAGTTGG